>CAJQZJ010001558.1:19442146-19457285 GCA_907164525.1 Lophiomys imhausi
ACACACACACACACACACACACACACACACACACACACACACACACAGAATGAAAAACCCGAAAGCACTGTGGATGTAAATATTGTCAAGGATTAGACACAAACACCAGGAGGTGAGAGTAATTAGAGTTTTGTGTTTAATGGGTTCTTTTTTTTTTTTAAACTGCAAAGTAGAAAACTTAGGTTTTAAAAGGATTGATTGTTGCCAAAAATATTTAGAGCGGCCGGGCGTGGTGGCGCACGCCTTTAATCCCAGCACTTGGGAGGCAGAGGCAGGCGGATCTCTGTGAGTTCGAGGCCAGCCTGGTCTACAAAGCAAGTCCAGGACAGCCAGGGCTGTTACACAGAGAAACCCTGTCTCGAAAAACCAAAAAAAAAAAAAAAAAAAAATATTTAGAGCAACAAGGAATAATTTGGTTGCATGTAGATAGAGTATACATGCAATTGTGTATGAACATGCTTCAGGTCTACCCTGCCCAGCTGTTTGGCCCCCTCCTACCTCAAACCCAAAGGTCCAAACACCCCTGAAAAGAATAGGGGTTTCCGACACAGTGCGGACAGACCCTCATTCAGCTCACCTGTTGTGCCAATGTTGGGCCTCTGCCTGCTCTCTGCTTTGTGAACTCAACTAGATTTGATGAAGACCTCTCTCTTTCTGGTGCTGGAGACCAAACACATACTGCATGCACACTTTACCACTGTGCTAAAGCTCCAGCCCCGATAAACTTTAAATCTAACCACACATTTCCTCATGGGCCATTAGTGACTGCTCATTAGGTCTTTAATACACGTGTGTGTGTGTGTGTGTGTGTGTGTGTGTAAAAGACAGAGAGAGGAAAATTCTCAAATATCAATATAGTTAAAGGCAAAACTATGTTGAACTTAAACTTGGTTTTCCACACTAAACAGAAAAAACTTGAAGACCACACAGTGGGTATAGAAAGAGTCCCCAGGGGTGAAAAGGTCATACAGTGAACAGCAACTGCTCATGCTTGGCTCCTTATTCTCTCTTCTGTGTTTTACCTGGGGCAACTGCTCGCCAGCACCTACACCAGTCCTCACACCTAAACCACGGGGTGGACCAACTCTAGGACAGACCCTATGGAAGGGAGAAGGGAAACACAGACTCAAGAGCTGAACAATGTGCTCTAGATTACATTTTTGTCTTTTCCCTTGGCCATCCTGAAACAAGGATGGAAACCTCTGGGTTGGTGCTTTCAGGGGCCATGTGTATTTTCCAGGGGGCCATGAGCTCAGCCCCCCCAAAACATGGTCTTCATTTCTTAACAGCTATGATGAGCAACTCCTGGAAGGACAATATCCGGGTCTCTATTTTTATCTCAGCCATCATAAAGCTCTAGTTTCCTGAAATATCTGCCCAGAGCTCTCTAACTTGATAAAAATAAAATAAACCTGTTCTGACCATCCCTCGGGCTACAGGAGATGGCAGGTTGCTTCTCCCCAGGGGTCTGTCTCTATCAGCTTTACTTTCTAGGGTTCTATTGTACCCCCACTTTTGATCACAGTACCTTGGATATAAAGTTATAGCTCCTGGAAGCCACAAAATAAGTTCCCTTCAATTAATTCCCCTGCCTTTCCCAGTTAAGAGGAAAACGCCTTCCAGTTACCAGTCTAGGTCCAGAGGGTACCTGGCCTGGGCTCCTCCTGGCCCAGGCTCCTGCTGCTGGAACCCTCACTCTCGTCCTGACTTACTGACTGTCCAGAGCCCCACTCTGGCTTTCCCAACACCTGCCTCTCATAACAATGGTTGAGAGCAAGCTGGTCCAGGGTGGAGGAGTACAGGTTGTTAAGGTTGGTTTCTAAGAATTCTCTCCTGAAAGCTTTTCTAAAAGATATTTTTATCTGGCAGGGTAGGAAGACGGCAAAGGAGGTCAGTGTTACAGACCTCCTCCTGGCAGGCTTTGAATTTATCCGTGGACAAAAAAAAAAAAAGCCCCCAGAAGCTGCCCTCAGCACAAAAGTGCTGTTATCCCAGACTGAGCAGGTAGAAGGCTGTGTGTGGCACCCCAGCACCCAACTGTGCTGTGAGGCTACAGTCTGCCCTCACCTGTCACCGTCCCCCCCACCCCATCCCCCCTCCCCGCAGGTCCACTCTCCTCCCCAGGGTGGCAGGGCAGCTGACTGGCTAGTTAGTTGGTGGATCCCTTTCTGTTCACACTCCATTTCCAGCTAAGTCTCTCAAATTGTCCCTAGTTAGTTAAAAAGTGTTTCTGGGCTGGAGGCCATGCTCAGCAGCACAGTGCTTGACTGGTATGAGCCTCGAGGCCCTGGTTATCCCCAGAACTGAAAGAAGCTAGGGAAGCAGGAACCTGTTTCCATTTAAACTTCTGGTCAGATCTCCATTTTTCTTTTTCACAAACTGTCTCTGTAGCAAGGGGAACCAGTGTCTGAACAAGCAAGTAATTACATCAATTAGTCCTAAAATACCCAACCCCTCTGGAGATGGCCATGACTCTTACATTTACCGCCCATCAGCACATTCTAAGTAAAAAAATATTCTAGAGTTTTGTACTTTGGCTTTACATGTCAAGATCAAAGCAAGTTGGCCTCTCAGGATACTCTATTTCTATTTTGAAAACCAAAACAAACCTGCAGCATGAATTATGGGCTGAACAAGGAGATAAGATTAATCACAGGTCATCAAACCAAGTGGCAATTTGCATTCTCCACGTGGGAGGAGGGAACACCCAAGGCGCCTACCAAGGTTGGCAGAACTGAAGGGCTTGGGTGACAATAAACAACGAACCTACTCCAGAGAAGCACGTAGTCTGCCCAGCAGAGCGGTCCTATCATCCTCCTACACGGCCAACATGTAGGGCCATGCTGGGAAGCTGGTACTCCAGGAAGAAGCCAAGGAGCGTGATACATGGCATGTGGACGTCCCTCGTGCTAACTGCAAAGTTACTTATGAGTTTGTGCCACAGACCTTGGAGCTTCTTTGATTCCTCCTCTTGGGCTCCACTGTGTAAAGTACTGGCTTGCATTTGTGTCTGTTGAGGGGCTGGGGAGTGTGCTAAGGTGGGTAGCACCATTGGTGGCAGCCATAGTGTAAGGCTGTAATAAAATAATAATAAATGCCACTTCCCTAGGAAGGCCTTCTCCTTCATTCATGAGAACCTGACCTCATGACTCCTGGAGACATTCCACAGGTCCTTGGGACTATCTAAACTTACATAGCTGACTAGATTGCTTCCACTCCCCTTTTGATTCCTTACCCTCACTCCCCAATCCCCACTTGCATCAACATCCCCTTTGTTCCCTTATCCCCACCTGCGGCTTTCACCTAGCTGGCTAAAAGTTACTCCTTTATGCACCCACCCATTTGCAGCTTGTGTGCTTAAATACTGCCTGAAAACTGCTTTTGGCGGTTCACTCCTCCATGGAGGCAGTCGAACCCCGGCGCGTCGAACCCTGGCGCGTCGGCTTAAATAAACCTCTTGTATACTGCAACGAATCTGGGACTCTGGGGGTCTCTGAGCGTTGGGCATCGGGACCTCGGGGAAACCCCCTAGGGTTCAACAATAGGACCCCAGCTCCCCCCCCGTCCCCCACAAGTGAAATTAACAGATGTAGGGTATAAATGCAAAGGAACATTTGTCTGAGAGGTGAGTTTGTTTTCTGGAATGGAATGGATAGGGAACATGCCTCTCATGGTGGTTTGAGACAGTTACGGTGAACAAGACAAAGTCTCTGTCCTGGCAACAGCAAAGGGGCACCCCAACTTCTCCACACAGTGTATGTCTAGAGGAGGAGCCATCAGGACAGATCCAGATATGCCCAAGGGCAGCCAAAAATATAATGGGGTATTATACATTATTTAAAAAAATGGGGGCTGGCAGGGGGATGGGTTTGGCACAAACAGGCAAGAATAGTTTCCTCCAGTGAACAGAAGCACCCGTGCCTAGACAAGCAGCATCTCCAGTCATTTAAGAGTTCTGTGGCCCAGGGTGCTCCTTCCTGTTTCACACGCTAACAACCCAGATCCAGCATTTCCTGGCTGTGTGACTTTGACCTGGCTGGTTAACATCTCTGAGGCTCTTATTTTCTCCATCTTAGAAGCAGATTAAAATTAAAGTTAGACATGGGGATTACAGAATGACAAACGCTGGACTTGGCACTAACAGCATACAGGCAACAATGAGTGACAATGGGCGTTTCCATGCCACCAACACACGTGACACCCATTCTGCTTTCTACCTCACGTTCTAGGTAGGAAAACTAAAACCTACAGGACTTTCAACCTGGGCCACTGGAGGCTTCCAGCTGGAGTCTCACTGGCTTCATACTTCTCAGTCCAGACACGTGCTCATCTGGGAAACTATTAAACAGATACTTGGGCTGTGCTCCAGAGATCTGTGTTGGAAGGCACATTAACAAGCCCTCCCCCCGCCCTATTATTTCAGGGTGAGCCCTGGAACATGCCCATACATCTCCACTCTATATCTTTGGCAGCCTGGCAAGAAAAAGAGACACTCTGCCTCCTCTATGAGGCTTCCTCTTTGCATCCTGGGCCAAGATAAGCCCTGAATAACCAACCACTCACTTGTCACATGCATCCTTGATGATGTGTGCTTGCTTCAGGTCCCTCTGGAAGCAGAGGCTGTGGCCTCAGGTCTCTGCTCTAGCATTTGCTTACTGGAGCAAACCTTATCTGGCTCTCCACTTGGAGAGTCTGCCTCAGGTTCCTGAGTGTGACTGCTGTTCCTTGTTGTCCTGCAGCCCACTGGAACCCAGAGGAAGCAAGCATCTCTTCCCTGAGGTAACTCACGCAGGCCCAGGGTCCCACCCTAAAGACCCCATCCCTTCTACTCCCATAGGGCAGACCCACTGTGCATCCCTAGGTGGAGGAGGGGACATCACAGCAGCAGTTACAAGATTCTATCTAATAGATGGGGCTGAAAAGTCAGGATCAAAGACCAGCCAGGAGGCTCTGACTTTTAGACAAGCACGGGCAGGTACAGCCTCCTCTGCCTGCACCCTGTATGTTCACTTGCCAGTTGGCTGTTTGGAACTGGGCGTGTATTTCCTAATTACAGAAGTAAACAGTATCGAAACAAGCGCGTAAAAACATGGCAGGCAGCTGCTACAACCCACCAGAAATCATCTGCTTGTTTAACCTTCTTTCTAGTTTTCAAAGGAAACCAAAACAAGCCAGTCAAGGCTGGTTTCATGCAGCCTGAGAGGTGTCTTCTAGTATTTTTTAGGCCCCTGAAGGGCTTTTCCAGTTGCCAGTTGGAATTCTTCATTCCATTTAATTTAATTTCAAACCAGACCTGGTGGCTCACACCTATAATCCCAGTACCTCATGGTTAGCCTGGGCTAGCCCACAATCAAGGGGAGGGAGACAGAAGAAAATCAACCGAGCAAGGGCTAGGGGAATATCTCAGTTGCTGCACAAGTATGGGATCCCAGCACACACATAAAAGAGGGGCAGGGTGGTGGAGTCACTAACTCCAGCACTGCGTTGGTGGCAGCAGGAGAGGGCATGGTTACAGGGAAAATCTCAGTGACCCCCTTAGCCAGTCATCTAGTCTGAACAGCAAGTTTCAGTTTCAGTGAGAGACTATGTGAAAACATAAAGGTAAGGGACTGAGGAAAACACTAGTCCTCAACCTCTGGCCACATGTGCCCACACAAGCAACTGCACCCACACACACTCACATATACACACAAATGCACAGGGCAGAGGAAGAAGAAAGAAGGACAGGACAAAACAAGACACATCTGACACTACCCCTCCCAAGTACTTTACAATCAAAAAGTAACCCCGTGCAATAAGGGGACATCCCTGAGACAGTACGGCCCAGTCAATACCAGCCAGATGCTGGGTTACAGCATCGCGGGAAGGCTGTGCCTACAGTGTGACTGTGGAGTGTGCTCATGGGGGTCTCCTTCATTCTTTTGAAAAGCACACTGAAATATTTAGGGGTGAGGCTTTGGGCTTCTACTGACTCTCAAAGGTTGATATTCTAATACATAACTTGTACGATCACCTCAACGATTTTATTATAACCACTGTCGCATTCCATCTGTTAGACATGTGATTAAAGGGAACAGCCCTTCACCCGGCCATGAAAGGTCAGACTTGGCAAAACTGAATGCTTTTCAATCTTTCTGTTTTTGCTTTGATATAGGGTCTCACTATGGAACCCAGGTTACCCTCAAACTCCCAATCCTCCTGCCTCTGCTTCCCCAGCCCTGGGACTGCAGATGTGAGTCACCAAATCCTGCTTCATTTGAAATCTGGGAGAACAAACTTAATTCTGGCCCTCAGACCAGGGCTGGGAGGCCTACAGTCAGCCCTTGCTCGATGGGGACAGGGCCAATCAGAACGGTTTATCCCACCTCAAGTCTCCCCCTCCTTTTCCTCAGTCTAGCTTTGCTCCTCAGAAACAAGACAGCGGGGAATATGGTCGATGAGACACTTAGCCAGGGGACAAGTTCTAGGGCTGGCTGTGTCCTGAGAGCCATGGCATAGGTGGCTTCTTCTCTGTAGTCATTTTGGGTGCTTCACCCCCTCATTTTAAGGACCTCCCTTACAGGGTGGGGGTTCATTTAACTGAAGAGCTCAGTTTACTCTTTTATTCTACAGGTCAGAAACAAAGAAAACAAACTTATGGATTTTTCCCCTTTAACATGTCCCAGAAGACCACACAAAAATGTGAGATGATGTTAGTCCCTGACTCTGCCCTCCTGCCACCTCTCACCTGGCTCCCCATTCTCTCTCTCAGAGCATCCAGTTGTTTCCTGAGCTAGCTGAGAAGCCCCTTCACCATGACCTATGCAACCCCTCTCACCTCTGCCCTTACTACTGCAAACACTGCCGTGCCTGATGGGCCTTGGGACCCTAGGACACCTTCCTCTTGTTATTCTGCTCTTGTCAGTACCTGAGAAACTGGGACATCTCCTCCACAAATCCGTGTGGCCAGGCTGCTTCTCTGGCTTTACACTCACAGAATTTGTCCAGTTGTGGAGTTTAGCAATTTATTACCTCATACCTAGTAAGTCCCCAAGTCCAGCAGGGTTAGGTGGAAGCTTGGGAGCTGCTGCCAGCTTCCAGGGGAAGCCAAGTTAAGAGGGAAATGACAAGGAGGCATCAAGATACCCCATACCAGCCTCATCTCCATTGATTTTGCCACCCTGTTAGCCACAGACTGGGAAAAAACAAAACAAAACAAAAAAAACACTTGCTGGCTTGTGTTGGTAACATTCAGTAAACAGGTATCCAACTTCCCAATAGAGACGAAAATACCACTCACATACACCAGGCTTAAGGAGCTGTCACCCTACAGAGTCGACACTCACAGATTGGCACTTTCTGAATGTGGACCAAAGTCACTGCCAAGAGGTCAGCCTGGAAATAAGGTGGCTGTGTTGGCGCATGGTTGCCTCATGCCCACCCTAGCAATCTGCTGCCCCTCTGTGCTGGGAAAATCGAGCTTGCCCAGTTTCTATGTAAAGATCAATTTGATCTATTTTCCACCTGGGTCTCTCCTAGGTAGATGTTTTGTTCGTTCGCTTGTTTGTTTGTTTGTTTGTTTGTTTGTTTTTTAGGATGCTGTATTGTCTGAGAAGGAAGAAGTTTCTTTAGAACTGACCCCTGAAGACAAGCTTCAGCTGGACCACTTCCTCAAGTAGGAATAAGCAGGTGTTTAGTCAGATGTGGGTTTCCTACCCAGGCCTGCTTGGCTGGACACAAAAAACCTCAGAGGGAGGGGCCCAACCTAGAGACTAGTGGAAAAATCAGCCTATCTGTGCACCTGGAGGCCAGCTAGCACAGATCACTATGGAAGTCCAGGAACTTCCTATCTGGGTGTGCTGTGGGCACAGAACTTAACTTTGCAGAGCCTCTGCCCTTGGCTGAAACCCAGGAGCCCAGGAGGACTCTGTCTCACCGCAGTGTCCAGGTAGGGTTCCAGCCCTTAGGTATTTTGCACGATGATTACAGTTTGTACTTTCTTCAAGAAGGAAGGTTAGGACCTCTACTACAAGAGCTTGGACATCATGTTTCCCAGGTCTGTCTATTCCCTCTTACTCAAAGCCTTGTTTCAAGAGCCCTAAAGGACCTCCCAATGTTACTGAAAACAGCTAAAGCCCTATTTGCCTTCCCAACATGAAATGACTGGGTGATTTACCATCTGGCCTTTGGCATCTTAAATTAAGAGTTAAGTCATGACCATATCCTGCTAGTGCAGTAATCCAAAGTAAAACTCAGCTTCTTCAGGCAGCTCTGTGTGCCCAAATGATACCACTCAAAAAGTATGGTCAAGAAGCAGCTATCAACTGGCCTGCCTTCCAGAACCACCTGTGTTTCTCTTGGGTGGGGGCACCCAGGTTATTTTGCAAGCCTGCCATAGACAGTGCCCAACCCGGCCTTCTAACTCTTACTGTTTACTCAGCACCCTTGTTCCACATGCCCACCCCCAAATTTCACCAAAATGCGCATCTGATTCTAAAAATCACCCAAGAGGAATTTCTGAGATCTTGGATCTCATTAAGGTATCAACATAGTCTGTCTCCCCTTCCTCATCCTGGATATATATATAAACATATATACAAACATGATTTTTTTTTTTCTAACTGGAAACTGAAACAGCCTTGAATGCACAGGCTGAGAGTTACCATTCTAAAATGTCCTGAGAGGGCCACCAGAGTGCCATGGATCCCAGATTTGTTGTGGAGGAGTTTCAATTTGCTCTTGTTCAGGGTTAGGAAGAAAAGCTCCATACCCAACTGAGCAAGCCACTTGAGGTAGATGGTTTTGTTCTGCTTTTGAGGCAGGTCTTGAGTAACCAAGGATAGCCTTGAATTAGCAAAGAAGCTGAAGATGACCTTGAACTCCTGAATGGCTACAAACATGATCCATCACACCAGGCAGACTCAGTCAGTCTCTCTTTACCATGCAAAGTCCCAACAATGCTCCACCTGGGACAGTTCAGAGATTAGCTGCCAGGCTAGATTAGATATGCAAACCCCTTCCTTTCCATGTAGCTTAGTGGTAGGATGCCTGTTCAGGGTGCAAAAGACCCAGGTTCAAGCCTCACAGCTGCCCAAAATGAACAGGAAAGATTGCCTATGCTGCAGAAGAACCCACCCAGCAGTCTTGGCTGGAGAAGGAAGATGCAGGTGTCTGCAGCTCCACACAAAAACGAAGGGCCATAGTCAGAGCCCTTTCTTCCTCCACTGCTTCCTCACCAGCCACTAATGCTGCCCCAGCTCTCTATGACATTTTAAAAAACCCCAGCGTTACTTTCTTAGACATGCTTCCTATGTAACTGAAAACACATTAAATATTTGATCTCTCCCCTTACTACGATGAGAGCTAGCAGGTCCATAAATAATCCATTGACCTGCTTCATTTTTCTGGACAAAAAAAAATGATCATAAAAATACATGCACACAGGCGTTTGTGTTGTCTGACTCTTAGAAATTCTACCCTTCAAATTCTCGAGCACTCTCAACAGAAAAAAAAGAATAATTCAATATGCACCCCCTCCACGCAAAAAGGAAATCTCCTTCGCAGCCTCCAGCTTTTTAGAAACAATTTCAATGTACACCCCCGCCCCCAGCAACTGCTGGCTACACACTTGGGTGGTGTGGCACAGCCTACTGGCGTTTCCAAAAATTCTGAATGGCCTGTGAGCTGTCTGAGTGGGCACAAGCTCCCCAGCAAGGCCACCTTAGCGAGCGCACAGAAACTTGAGCCTCTTAAGTACACCCAACGGTTTTTCTGGTTATTTGGGGCATTTGTATCTGCCAACGTCTTTGCATAAAGCCACTAGCCTGTGTACCTAAAGTAAAGCCCAAGCATGAACTACGGCGGGAAACTACCGCAACTTTGGCCAAAGAGCGAGGCTGCGCTAGGCCAGCGCCGTGTCCCCCGGGTTTCCATCGGGTCCCTCGCAAGGACCCTCCGCGGGGCAGACAAAGGCTCCCTAAACCCGGCAGTCAAGCGCGGGACTGAGGGCTTCTGAAAAAAAAAAAAAAAAAAAGCGTGGGTTAGAGACAAAAACGGAGAAGAATAAAGGGAAAGCGACCCACCTGCGGGCGGCGCGGCTGCGGGTCCCGGGCTGCAGAGGCGGCGCGACCCTCGCGCCCTGGAGGCACCGGCGCGGCCGCTGGAGTGGCGCCGCCCGCCGCTCTATTTGTACTCGCGGCCCCTCACATGGTCTGATCTCTAGATAGCCGCCGCCAAAGAGCTCTGCAAGAATTTTTGCGTCACTTTGAGACCGAAGAACTTTGTTTCTCCGCGGCCGCAGCTCAGCTTTAGCTGGAGGGGGGAGGGGCGGGGTCCATGCGCCCTGGCCGGTGGGAGGGGGACAGAGTCCCCCCCACTCCTTCACTCCTCCGCACTCACTCACTGGTCCACACTCACACACTCACACATACATGCACTCACACCAGCCAGGGCGCAGGGCCGGGCAGGATCTGACTCTTTTGCTCTTAGACTTGTGTGGTGAGAGGATGCTGCACAAACCGAGGTTCATTTTTGCCTTACCAAATCTGCTCCAAATTGGGTTTAGGTCTCGCTCCCTGTCCTTTCCTAAGAGCGCTCTTTCTTGACCACGGCCAAGCCCCTCCCGACGGATCCGGACCATCTCTCCAAGGATTTATGGACCCCTGACATTGTCCTGGTTTCTCTAGGTGGGAGTAAGCTCAGTCCGGGAACCTCCCCATCCCGGGAGCCGCCCGCTGCTGCCTACAATAAGTATCCCTGGGAGGACCCGAGGGTGCTGCAGTCTTGCTCCCTAGCCACAGATGGAAACATTTTACGGAGTACACCGGTGCTGGTCCGCGGACCTGCCTGTGCCCGTAGGGTTGGACATAGGACAAACTACCAGCCTTTGAAAACGCTTAGCCTTTCGATGGGAGCACATTGTTCTCAAGTCTTTATGGATTGTTTTGTACACACACACACACACACACACACACACACACACACGGCTTAAAAATGAATTTAATGTTACTTTTTTTCCCACCAAAATTACGGGAACTTAAAAAAAAAAAAAGAGCAGATGCGTTACTTGGTTTGGACTGTGTTTGAGGCAGAGAAGCCTGTCTCTTCTCCTCATCCAGCCAGGGGACGCCGGGGAGCAACATTAAAGCAAGGAAGGAGATAGTAATGGCGAGTCTGTGGCTGGGAGAGAGCCCCGCCCCTTTGTTCCAGAGGGGCTTCAGCCCAGACATCAGAAGCCTCAGCTGAGCAGAGATGGCACCAGGAAGGGCCAGCTGGAAGGCTCACTGTCCGCAGGTGTGGGCGGCTCCCGGCTGCTGGGATCATCAGATGAGGCTTTGGTGCCACCTAGTCGCCAGGGCGGGGGACTGCAAAGAGAGGCCTGAGTCTTTCCCAAGCGCTGTGGGGAGCAGACTGGCGAAGTGACCCTAGGCAGGCCTGGCCAATCCATGACCTGGAAAAATCCCAGGGTCGCAGGTCCCCACCGGGCTCCTCCCTTTGAACACAGCGTCTGTAACTCCTGTGCAGACACAGGCTGCCCAAGAATCAGGTGGTTCCGAGGAGGGGTCCAGGCAGAGGGGCGGGGGAGACTTCAGCAGCAGCTAAGGCTCTTGTCTCCACTCTCACCGTCCCAATTCAGTCTCACCAGCTCACTCCTGACCTTCCTAGGTCTTGCTTCTTGCCTGGTTGCCTCCTCCTTCTTGGCGCTGCCACATTGTGTGTGCTGGGTGTTGGGGACATTCTCTGAACAGGAAGAGATAGATCGAGGCTCAAACCCTGTGTGGGTGGGACCAGTCCCTTAACCACAGAGTCCCAGGCCTTGTCGTGGGGAATGATAGCGATGGTGACCCAGTCAGGCTGTGGGGAAATGGAGAGGCTCTCGCCCCCGGGGATGGGGGATGTGCAGCTCATCTTCCCTTCAGCTGGGACTAACCCCAGGCGGTCTCCCCTCTTCCTCCCTGGCTGAGAGTGGTTAGAAAGGTAACATCACGCCCATGGCTCCTTCTCTGCAGCAGCCCCCTGGCCAGCGTGCATACTTACCCTTTTCCAAGTGTTTTCTTTCCTCTTTCCCTGGAGGGAGCACTGCAGGAGCAACTTCGCCCTGTCTGTCCTGCAGGCCCTTCACCAGCCCTGGACCCTCTCCCTGCAGAGCTGTTTGGCTATACTGTCCTACCTTCCTACACATCCTGCCTCCCTTCCCCACCAAGAGCCTTGCTTCTGACACTTGGCGGGTACACAGGGAGGAAATGCAAGCCAGAAACCCAGAAAGGCATTGCATTTGGTTGGTACATGGGGGAAAACAATAGAAATGGCAGAAGGACTGAGGAGACTTTGATGGAGGGGAAGGAATGCCACACATTGCTCTTTGGCCATTAGCTCCGTCCCAGAGGCGTGGGGGATCAGCTGCTACATAAGCCATCTTCCACAGCAACACGCACAGACCCTGTCGCCACCACAGCCACCACCACCATCACCACCAAGAGACTAGCTGGAGTCCTGAAGTCCAACAATGATCCACTGAGGATATGGACAAAGCTCCCTCCGGAAGCTCTTGGTGCCATCTATCTGTCTGCGCTGTTTACACAGTGACAGAAGACGGAAGCCCTCCCTTCCTCATGGGCTTCCTCTCAAGCCCAGAAAATGACTATTTCCATCCCAAAGATATGGGGGGCTCTAACAGCACCCCTACCTCTCAGGGAATCTCTTGCTTCAGAGGTCCTTCACTGTAGGTTTGGGATCTCTAAAGCAGCCACCTGAGTTTGACCTAGCTGATAAAGATGGAGCCAGGGAAGGCTCTGTTAGTGTTAGCAGGCTGACCGTGTGAGGGTGTAGGAGAGAGATGGGGGAGGGCCAGGCACAGCCCTGAACATGGCAGGAAACACTTAGACGGACTCTGGACTCTGTCATTTCTTTTCTTTTTTTTTTTTTCTTTCCTTTTTTTACATTTCAAAACAGGGTTTCTCTGTCTAACAGAGCCCTGGCTGTCCTGGGCTTGCTTTGTAGACCAGGCTGGTCTCGAACTCATAGAGATCTGCCTACCTCTGCCTCCTGAATGCTGGGATTAAGGGTGTGGGCCACCAGGCCCTGCTGCCAGACTTTGTCTTAGTCACTTTTTTTCTGGTCTTTTCTCAGTCATTCCTCATGAGCTTGATGACTGAGAAACACACCCTCCTCCAAACGCCACACCTCCCTGACTCCCACCTCCAGCCTGTGCCTCATTAGCCACCCTTTCTCGAGTGCCCATTATTTTAATTCCTCTCAGAGCTTCCTTATGGAAGTGGTCCTTCCTCTGCAGCCCATGAGGCTGCATCCTGCCCTCACAGGAGCACTCATGGGGCCAACTGTAATAAAGCTAGACCTCCACAGGCATCTGCCAGCCCACCTGACCAATGTACACCCACCACTAAACTCACTGGGCCTCAGGAGTAACTTTGAAATCATGAAATAAAGTACTTGTCTCTTTAGTGTTGATGTGAGTGGCGCTTGCTGTTCATGTTTAGTGGTCTTTCTAAAACAGGGGGGAGGGTGTGAGCACCTCATGTGGAAGCTGGCAGGGCATTCATACATAGAAATTGAGGGGTGTGACTTTCAGGGCTTTGAAACATCTCCCTATGCAGTCCAGGCTGACCTTGACTCTGAAAACTTCCTGCCAGGCTGAGGCAGCCTCCCTAGTGCTGGGATTAGACATGTTCCCAGCTCTGAACCAGGCTTTTTGTGTATGTGGGGGTGAGGTGGACGGTAGAGGCTGATGCCTTTCTCAATTGCTCTACAGGGGTTTTGGAGACAAAATCTCTTGCCTACTTGGCCAGCTGGTGCTCCAAGGATCCTGTCTTCCCAGCACTAGAGTTAGAAGCATGTGTGTTTTCACCTGGCTTTATGTATTTATTATTTGTTTATTTACTTATTTGTAAAAATAGATTGTGTGGATCCTCACGATTGCGAGCCAGTGCTTTGCTGACCAAGCCGCCTCTGCAGCTCCTGAGCCAAGGTTTTTTGTTTTTATAGCCATCCTACTAGATTCCCTCCCCCCCTACCTGTAAGCACCCTTAGTTAGGGTCACATTCGGGTGGCAGCTGGTTTTCTACACAACCTTGGTGGAGAAACCAGAAGCACAGAGCTCCATGAGGCCCTAACAATGTGTGTACAGATGTGCACAGCACTTCTATCTCTAGATGTCTGTCTGTCTCACAAAACATAGAGCTCTCTCTCTTTACGCATCTCAGCACCTGCCATGTCCTCAGGCTTCGGCTGCCTCCCTACAGGATTGTCAAGAGTGATGAGACAGCTGCATGGGAGTCTGACATGATAATCAAAACCAGCCTTTAGGGCTGGAAGGGAAACCATGGCATATCAACAGGCAGTCTGGGGTGAGGGCTGGGAGTAAGAGTCCGAGGTAAGAGACTGCACAGAGAGACTCTGTGTCCTACAAGGAATGAGAAGAAAGAGAAGAAGAAAAGTAGAATGGAGTCTCACATCGTGGTTAAAACCTAAAGCAGTTTGACATGGGGATACCCCAAGATTTACTGATAAGTAGGGGGATGAATGCACAGAACAGGGGTTATACTCGCACACTCAGAGATAAACTTCTATAGAGATATAGTAGAATCAGGACAGAGTAGAGGCCTTGGTAAGAAAGAACACTGGAGGTGGAAAGAACTCACTGTTCATGGCACATCTTTTTTTTTAGAGATTTATATATATTTATAATGTATATATTATATGTATATATTATACATACACATAAATATTATATATATAAATATATATGTATATATAAAACAAATCTGTATGTGTGTGAGTGGGCAAGTATACATCACATGTGGCAAGTACCCAGCATAGAGGTCAGAAGATCGTGTCAGATTCCCTGGAGTTGGAGCTGCAGGTGGTCATGAGCTTCCTGATGTGGAAGCTGGGAACCCACACATCCAGAAGAGCTGGAGGTGCTCTTGACCACAGAGTCATTGTCTCTCTAGCCCACTGTACACTTTTCATGCTATTAAGAATGTAGTAGGGTGCCGGGCGGTGGTGGCGCACGCCTTTAATCCCAGCACTCGGGAGGCAGAGGCAGGCGGATCTCTGTGAGTTCAAGACCAGCCTGGTCTACAAAGCGAGTCCAGGACAGCCAGAGCTACACAGAGAAACCCTGTCTCGAAAAAACCAAAAC
>CAJQZJ010001558.1:19457385-19579077 GCA_907164525.1 Lophiomys imhausi
AGCAGAGGCAGGCGGATCTTTGTGAGTTCGAGGCCAGCCTGGTCTACAAAGTGAGTCCAGGACAGCCAGAGCTGTTAAACAGAGAAACCCTGTCTCGAAAAACCAAAAAAAAAAAAAAAAAAGAATGTAGTAGGGGCTGGAGAGATGGCTCAGTGGTTAAAACTTGCTGTTTCAGAGGACCCAGGGGGACCCCAGCATCCATCCTTCTGTTCTAAGGGATCCAATGTCCTTCTGCCCTCTGCAGGCACCAGGCACATGTGTAGTACATACAATACATGTAGGCAAACTCTACTACACATAAAATGAAAATAAATTTTTTGTTATTGTAGTGGAGTGTTTTTAATTTAAGGTGTATCTTCCCCACCCCACCCCCCAATATCTTCCCCTTTTGGTCTAATGAAAGGCTCTTTGAGGTTGCTGGGAATTGAACTCATGACCTCTGGAAGAGCAGCCAGTGCTCTTAACCGCTGAGCCATCTCTCCAGCCTGAAAGGCTCTTTGAAAATAAATATTTTTTTAAAAATTCGCAGTTGGCCAGGTGTGGTGGCGCATGTCTTTAATCCCAGCACTTGGGAGGCAGAGGCAGGCGGATCACTGTGAGTTCGAGGCCAGCCTGGTCTACAAAGCTAGTCCAGGACAGCCAGAGCTGTTACACAGAGAAACCCTGTCTCGAAAAACCAAAAAAAAAAAAAAAATCGCAGTAATGCTTTTATAATTTTTTTTTTCTAGAAAAGCAGCGCTGCGTGGAAGGCCCACATACAGTCACCTTCCTTTTCAACAGCTTATTTTCTACCTCAGTGACAGACTTGGCTGGGGATCAGGGACTTGTCTGAAGGTCCCAGGGAGCCTTTAGTGCCACACCAGCCATGCTGGAGAAGCTTGCGAGAAAAGGCTTAATGAAAGCTGCCATTTGTTGAGCATCTTCTAGATACATGCATAATGTTCTGTCCTCTTCCTATCATGTAGATTAAGTGCTGGATTATTAAAATACAAAATACATTAATATTATTTGTGTTCAAGCAGTGCTTTCAGACTTAATACATTTTAAGATAACTTGTTTGTTTGTCTTGTTGGTTTTTCTGGGACAGGGTTTCTCTGTGTAGCCTTAGCTGCCCTGGAACTTGCTCTGTAGACCAGGCTGGCCGCGGACTCGGAGATCCTCCTGCCTCTTTAAGGTAACTTTTTAATGTGGGTAATATGGAACCTTAGAATGTCAGTGGTTCTCCAGCCTTCCGCCCCCCTCCAAACCCAATTACCAGGCCAGCTTGTCTGTCTCATCTTCCCTCGGCTCTTCCTTTGGGTTTGGGCTGATTAGAAATGGGAAAGGTTCAAGTCAGAAGAAAGCTGAGCAGGCCTTTGCTCATTTCTCCGCCTCTTCTCCCCAGTGGCCACCACTTGAGTGGTAATGTAAGGCTGTAATAAAATAATAACAAATACCACTTCCCTAGGAAGGCCTTCTCCTTCGTTCATGAGACCCTGACCTCATGACTCCTGGAGACATTCCACAGAACTCGGTCCTTGGGACTATCTAAACTTACATAGCTGACTGGATTGCTTCCACTCCCCTTTTGATTCCTTACCCTCACTCCCCAATCCCCACCTGCGTCATCACATAACTTTCCCTTTGTTCCTTTATCCCCCACCTGCGAGTGGAGTCATGGGCTTTGCTCAGGTTCAACTAGTCTGCACCCAGTTGCTTACAGGGAAGCAGGCTTCAGATCTCTGCATAAACTTTTAACTGATTACAGCCGTTAGAATGTGAGGCACATTCAATCAGTCAGCCTCTGATATTTACTTGGAGCCAGGCATCAAAAATACACTGGGGTGCAGGGAGACAGTTCCTGCCCTTGGGAAGCTGGCAGGGAGTACTGGCTTTGAGGAAGCCAGACAATAGATACATACATACATAGATAAATTCAGAAGGCCTTAAATGCTGTGGTGGAAATAGTCCTCCAGTAACTGGACAGAGTGACAGGGATGAGGGGTGGGAGGGAAGCTGGCTCCTCAGCTGAGGTGATCTAATGGCCTTTGACACTATCTATGATCTGAATACAGAGAAGCCAGCCATAGGAAGACCCAAATAGAGCATTAGGAAGAGCATTAGGAAGACAGAATAGTGAGGAGGCAGAACACTGAGTGTTCAAGAGATAAACTGGGGCCAGGTGAGTAAAAACATCAGGTTTGGAGAGGTGAGCTGGGTGTGACTATGTGTCCCTGTCATCAAAAATATCCCAACAGAAGTTAAGGACTTCTGTAGATTTTGGGGATGTTTAGGTCAATGAGCCATGAGAGTCCCTCTAAGTAAGACTCAGGGATGACACAGATTTCAGCTTGTGGCATTCCGGATGGAGCTCAAAGCCTCGCATATGCTAGGGAAGTATAGGAATATAGGTGTGCACCTCCACATGAGCTCAGGAGCCACACCCTAGCGGGGAAGTCACTAGTCACTGCAGTCCTTCTGCTTCCACTGTCCTAGCCTTCAAAAGCTGCTCTCATACAGCAACTGTCGTGGGGCAGCGAGAAAGAAGGGACCAGAGTTCACTTCCAGCTGTGCTTCTGTGCAAAGGGTCTCTCCAGGGGTAAGCAAGACTGAGCAAATGAGGGCATCTGCACCCTCCTTCAGACTGGTGTGAGCCGCATGTTCCCTCCCTCCCTCCTCTCCTCCTTTCCCTCTGCAGGAACATGGGAAAGACTGAGTCCAAAAGAGAACACAGAAAACTCTAGCCAGTTTACTTCTAGTTCAGTACATGTGTCCCACAAATCCCAGAGAGTCTGGGTATGGAGGCATCTCCATGAAAAACATGGAAGTTATGAACATGTTGTCCTAAATATGAGAGGGCTCATCTGGAATCACTTTAAAAACAAAATCAACAATGACTAACTGCAGCCACGGGGAGCAACAAGGCACCCCCTCCCACAGAAGGCACTTAAAGAGAGCACCAGTATCTGCTGATGCTGCAGCCACATGGGAAGGCATGTGCCATTATCAGGCTTTGTTTCCTGACATGCTCAGCATGACTCTCAAGAGGATTCAGCACTGGGGCCCTTCCAGAGTCACCAACTTTGCCTTCCGGTGATGCAGTAGGGAGGGCAAGCCCTCACCTTCCACCCTGGGAACCCAGAAGACATTCTTTGCTTCTTACTGGATCTTCTTTTTGAGACAGGGTCTTACTATGCAGACCTGGCTGGTCTGGAACTCACTCTGTAAACCAGGCTGAGCTTGAAACTCAGAGATCTGCTGGGATTGCAGGGTCTCACTGTAGCCCAGGCTAGCCACGCACCCTCAGCAATCCCCTTGCTACAAGCCTCCTGAGTGCTGGGAATATAGGTGTGCACCTCCACATGAGCTCATCGGGATTCTGTTTTTGTTTTTTTTTTTTTTAATGGTCTTCATTGTTTGTTTTTTAATCGTTTGGTTTAGGACTTGTGCGTCCATGTTTGTGGGTAAAATTTACATGACTTTTGTTCTTCATTATCAGTTATACCAGACTTAAAAAACGCTTGGGCCATAAGATACTGTTTATCGCACGCCATGATGCATGAGACACATGTACGTGTGAAGGCCAGAGGTCAGTGGCAGGTGTCTGCCTCTACCGCCTTCCACTGTGGTGGTGGTGGTGTTGCAGGAGACAGGGTCTCCCTGTGTAACAGCCAAGGCTGTCCTGGACTCACTGTGTAGACCAGACTGGCCATGAACTCACAGAGACCCGCGTCCAGCACCACTGTGTGGCTCTCCACTGTATCTTTGGAGACAGTCTCACTGAGCTGTTTCTGCTGGACTGGTTGGCCAGTGGCCCTCAGAACCCATCCATCTCCTGTAGCATAGACTGGCCTCACCTTTGCTCTACAGCCAGAGGACCTCAACCTCAAATTCCTGATCCTGCTGCCTCAACCTTCTCCCAAGATTTGGGGTTACAGGCATCAGCTCCCACAGCCACTCAAATGTTTTTAATCTTTTTTTTTTAACTCGATGAGTCATACTTACTAAAGATTTGTTAATATATTTTCACTTTTATAAAGAACTCTTGGCTTTGTGGATCCATTTGGCCTCTCCACGTATTTCTTCCTTTAGGCTTAATCCCTTCTGATCCCTTTGGATATGTATTTGTACAATTAATGTAATTATAAGTCAGCTTAAATTTCATACGTAATCTCTTCTTGGGTCCATGAGTTAATTTTTTTTTTTTTTGGTTTTTCGAGACAGGGTTTCTCTGAATATCTCTGGCTGTCCTGGACTCGCTTTGTAGACCAGGCTGGCCTCGAACTCACAAAGATCCGCCTGCCTCTGCCTCCCAAGTGCTGGGATTAAAGGCGTGCGCCACCACCGCCCGGCTCCATGAGTTAATTTTTAAACGCAGGACACAATTAGACTGGTTTGTCTAATTTTGGTTTCTCACTTAGGTGCCCTGTGGTTAAGAGTGTGGCATTTGAGATTAACTATACTAGAATGTGGTTGAATTTTTAAGAAAGTTTCACATGTGGTCTGTGGACATAGTTCAGTAAACAGCATTTGCTAGGGCAAGGCCCCAGGTTTAATCGTTGGTGCCAGAAAAAAAAAAAAAGTCCCACACATGCTCAAAACCCATGTGCAGCTATGGGACAAAGGACCCTCAGATGACCCTGGCAGGGTAGCAGACATACTGAACACTGTATCTTTTACATACTCACCAACTTTCCGTTGTTTTGCCTCTTGATAATCATAAAATTTATTCAACTCCCATTATTATGTGGATTACTCATTTTTTCCCAGTTTTCAGTTTTTCATGTATTTTGAGACATTCATTAGCACAGTAATTTAAGGTCTTCACACTTTTCTGGAAATTTTAGTAAAGTCATGCAGTGAGCCCATCTCCACTGACGTTTCTGCTTCAGCGCCTTTCCAGGGCTGCTGTCACCCAGCTCCAGGGAGGCAGTCACAGTGGTTTGTATAGTAACACCCAGGAGCTGTGCTAATGGTTAGTCTAAATGGCCCCTTTTTATGGCTTGTAGCTTCAGTAGGCTTATTTTGGTTAGTACACTATCTGATAAGAGATTTTGAGAAAGGGCCTACCATAGCCCAGGCTAGGTTGGAACTGACTATGTAGAGGACAGCCTTGAATTCTAGGGCTTCCTCCCTCTACCTTCCAGGTGCTTTGATTACAGGTGTGCACCACTATGCCTGGCAATACACTTTTATATTGAAGGTTACCCCCATCTCTTACACTCGGCATATAGCTCAATTTCCTTCAAAAATGCAATTAAATACTCCTTAAATCCATTGATACAAACTATAATCACTGACAGTCAGATGGACCTCTCTGTTGTTTTGAAATAGGGTCTCACTGGGTAGCCCTGTCTGGTCTGGAAATCAAACCAGTCCTTGAACTCAGAGAGACCCTTCTCCCTCCACCTTGCCAGGTGCTGAGATTAAAGTCGTGAGCCTCCACCATACCTGGTCATGCACTTTATCTGATATTCTATTTGTGTTGCTTTTTTCCCTCCTATCATGTCTTCTTTTTAATTATCTAACCAATTTTATTATTGTGTAGTGTGTAGGGTTGTTGTGGGTGTATATAGGTACAAACACACGCACACGCCCTTCTGAGGCTAGAGGACAACTTTCAGCTGGTCCTCCCCTTCCACCACAAGTCCTGGGTATCAAGTTCAGATTTACCCAACAAGCACCTTTCTCAGTAGAGCATTTCACTGGCCTTCTCCTATCTTCTGT
The DNA here is from genome assembly GCA_907164525.1 of Lophiomys imhausi. Lineage (NCBI taxonomy): Eukaryota > Metazoa > Chordata > Mammalia > Rodentia > Muridae > Lophiomys > Lophiomys imhausi. The sequence continues at coordinate 19,463,092 of CAJQZJ010001558.1, forward strand.
GGACTGTTCTGTTTTCTTGCCTATCTATCCTTGTCTGGGAACTATTACATTTATTTTCTAGGAATCCAGAAAGTTTTAGCATACATGCTAACACACCAATATCTAAAGTTAACACATTTATCTTGGACCCTAAAGATAAGACTTTCAATATATCAATTCCAATTTCTTCCCACTCTAGCTACTTTTATGTTTCTTTGTTTTGTGTGTGTGTGTGGGGGGGTAGGGGGTTGTGTTTGTTGTTTTGAGACAGGGTTTTACTATGTCTGGTCTAGAAGTAGCTATGTAAAAAAAAGAGGCTGGTCTTAAACCCATAGAGACCCACGTGCCTGTGGGTTTTCTTTTTTAGTTTCTGCTCTTGACTTGGCCAGTCATATTTTGTTCTGATGACCCACTGGTATTTACCAATCTTTGCTCTGTGTTTGTTGATTCATTTTAAACCACCCATATTGGATCACTTCCATCTTTTGGGAGAAAACTCAATTTTTATTTTTCTTTTCTCTAAAAATGTACTTTTTGTCTTACTCTTGAAAGGCAATTTTGAGTACAGCTTTCTAGCTTTTTTTTTTCCTTCCTCACCATATCTTTTTTTATTTGTTTTCTTTGAAACAGGCTCTTGCTCTCAGTCCAGGCTGCTCTGGAACTCATTGTGTATCCTAGGCTGATCTTGAGCTCTTGGCAATCCTCCTGACTTAGCATCTCAGTGCTAGAGTGCTATACTCCCTCTCAAAGCACTCTAAAGATCCACTGCACTGTTTCTGGTATATGAAGCTACAAATGAGAAGTTAGCTATTGGTTTCCTTGGCTTCAGTTTGGAGATGACCTGTATTTTCAGGCCTACGTGTGTAGAGATGGATCATCACCCTGGACTAGAATGACTTGAATACTGTGGACAACTGGCTAGACTCTTTATCTAACTTAACCATGGGAAGTGCCATTGCAAATATCCCCTGCTAAGGCTGGGAAGAATTCTGGGGAGCCAGAAAAATCTGGGACACAGATGCTGATGTAAACACTAAATGAGGGGGGGGGGGTCTTTGCTCAGTGTTCAACAAAACAGAGATGCAGTCTGTCCACCTATGCTCCTTGCCCCTTCTGAGGCAAAACCACCAGAGTCCCCACCTCATAGAGACACTGGATCTGGGTGGGATGATGGAGCACTGCTGTGTGGCTGGACACAGGCCTCGGATTTGGAACATGAAGGCCTCTGCAGAAGCCATTGGGATGGTGAGGGTGGGCAGGCACAGGCTGGGGTGACCACGTCCCCCAGAGCAGCCGAAGTAGGGAAACCCTGAGCTCAGCTGCTGTTTCCTCACTTGAAGAGCCTCAACCATCAGCTGATCCCATTTGTAGCAGAGAAACACTTCTTAGAGCTTACAGATCAAACACACTGGCTTATTCTCATTTAGCAAAGTATTTTATTCAAAAGCTTCTCAGCACCATCGAGTTATCAGAAAAAATGAGTGTCACTTTTTCTCCCCATCCAAACCCCAATGCAGAGACAGAAGTTAAACCACTCATGGGGTACCCCAGTGATTACAGTTGAGCCCCTGTTTTCTCAAAGCCTGTTTGACCTGGCCCAAGCGGAGCTGTGCCCCACAGTTCGGAACAGGAAGGAATCATGTCAGACCTGATCAACCTTCCATTCTTGAGTCAGGTGAAGCAACCCTGCAAAAGTTGAATTCAGTGACTGCCATGTAGAAAAAACAGTGGCCTGTGAGGCAGCATGCAGCGTTGAGAGTTCAAATCCTAGCTACCCCTCCCCAACCTACTCTAGCAACAAGGACACAGTCTGTCTGTCCCCCGTACACCTCAGCTGCCTATCTTACTGTCTCACTACAAATACGAAGACCATGACAGCAGGACAATTACATCTGACTAAATGCTAAGAGACCCTGAACGGTTAGAGATGCGGAGAGCAGACAGTGTGACTTGATCCTTCCCCCTTTTTCCTTTATGAATATTTTGTTTCAGCATAAAGCATCTTCCCAAAGAGGTTCCTGGAGGAGACTGGAAACCCAAGAGCCTGACTGTGTCCTGTGGGAACAGTCACCCGTGTAACTTTGGTTTCAGTCCCTGCATCTGTCCTTGGCAGCTAACATCTGACCCCATGGGAGGAGGAAAGAGCTGCAGGCAGTAGCATTCACTCCGCCAAAGCCCCCATCGGGTCCCATGCTGGCAGGACAATGGGCTCCTGCTCTAACACAGCCAGCACCTCTTCTGGAACATGCTTCTTGTCCACCACCACCTCGTAGACATACTCAGAGAACCATTCATCGGTCATGTACAGGTAACCTGGAGAAGAGGGAAGAGACACTTGTGAGTTCAGAGGGTAGGCAGAGAGCAGAGGCCCTCCTATTACTACAAGGTCTTTTACAAGAATACCAAGTTTCCAGCTTTAGCCTCCAATCTCATTTGAGTTCCAGTTTTACAAGTAATTTGTGAAGCAGACAGGATAGGCATGGCTGTGTTTTTACCAACTACGTGACAGGGGCTTAGAGTGACTGATGCGCCTGGCTTCACAGGGCACCCATGTTGCCCCACACTCAGCTTCCTCACTGATGGTGACTGCTGGCTTGGACGCCAGCAGGTTAGTGGGCGTGTCTTGTTCACACTCACCTCTGGGAGGGTCGGTCTCCAGGGCAGTGCGGCAAACACAGCAGCTCCATTCCCACCTCACCCGCACTCTTAGCATCACTGGCTGCTATCTATCCTGTCACACTCTGATAGCACCAGCTACGCTGCTAAAGGCATGCAGTGGGCATGTCATCATGGACAGCAGCCACCCCCTCACTTGCAGGTGACATGGGGAACGTATAATGTCAGAACACTGAAACAAGTGACTCACATTCCCCAGCAGGTGCTTCTGTGGGAACAGAATAGAGGTGCCCATACTACCACCCTGCCTCTTCTCATCAGAAATTAATCTGAACCTCAGGCTCTACCAGGTCTACACAAGTTCTTCAGGGCCACACCTCCTACAAGCTCATGTGGACAAATTCTCGGCTTAAGCCACTTGCAGTATGAAGAAAAAAAAATGAAAAGGACAGATTAATAAAGTGTGTGTTAAACACAAAGCGTGATTACGGAGCTAGGGAGGGAATGAGCACATGTAAAACACGTACCTAGTGGAGGCACTGCATGCACATCAAAGGATCTGCAGGAAAGAGCATCCGCTACCCACAAGATGCAGCTGCCACCTGCTATACATATTAGACTCTTAGCCACCTTCCTCTCTATTTATGTAAACCTAGTGGTATTAATTCCTACACAGGAGCAGGAGTAAGGGAGAAGACATAGATGTTTCTCCCAAGAGGGTCCTCTAAAGCCAGGTGTGGTAGCACACTCTTAGAACAGCAGCATTTGGGAGGCGAAGGCTAAAGGATCAAGATTCAAGATTCAAAACTATCTTTGCTACATAGGGAGTTCAAGGCCAGCCTGGACTACAAGAGACCCTGACGCAAAAAAAAAACAAAGCAAAGCAAACAATACAAAAAGACAGAGAGACACATGCACACACGTGTACCTCTCCTAAAAAGAAACCAAACAAACTCAAGAGTTCTCTAGTTAAGCAGTTTCCAAACTTCTTTGGTCTCAAGACCTGTTTATATACTCTTAAAATAATTAAAGAAAGCTGGGGGGCGACTTCATGGTCTAGAGCTCTTGTTGCACTTGCCGAGGACCTAGGTTCAATTCCCAGCACCAACATGGTGATACAGCCATCCATAACTCCGGTTCCAGGGGATTCAATGCCTTCGTCTGACCGCCAAGAGCGCCATGTAAGTACTCAGTACATTCATGTCTGCAGGAAAACCCTCATATACACAAAATTAAATAAATAATCTAAAAAATAATTAAAGGCCCTAAGTTTGCTTGTGTGGGTTACATCTATATATCAATTACTATTTGTTATATTAAAAAATAAGTTGTAAGCAATTCTACGGGCTAAGGAGGTAGCTCAGTGGATAAAGTGCTTAATCCCCAGTCCCCACATAAGAAGCTGAGCATGAACACTGTGACTGTGGGGATATGGAGAGAGGTGGATCCCAGGGCCCTGCTGGCCAGCCACAGCGAGTTCCCAGTTCAGTGAGAAACACTGTCTCAAAAATAAGGGTGGAGAGGATAGAGGAAGCCCCAGCTCCATCACAGGTGCATATCAGCACGAGAAATGCTCTAACGAGCTCAGTGGTGCGTGCTTGCTACTGTGCAATAGACTCTGGGTTCCAGTGTGTGTGTGTAGACACACACACACACACACACACACACACACACACTCTCTCTCTCTCTCTCTCTCTCTCTCTCTCTCACATGGGTGCTGAACCAAAGCTTGTCAAGGCATGCTCACCTGGTGAGTACCCTCTTGACTCAGGGCTGCTTCTTCCAATGGCAGGTAAGGAGAGCACAGAGCAGGACCTGGCCTGTGCTGCTCCTCATCTGTCCTGCTTCTAGGCCCTGGGCCTGACTCTGCTATGTCAGTTTCTCAGGCCCTTATCATCACCTGTGTCACTGCTACTCAATTCCACTCCTTTTATACTCCCAAGAAACTCAGCATTTGTCTTCTCAAAAAGTGAAGTAGTGGTTAATGCCTGGGTTCCTAGCACTCAAGAGGCCAAGGCAGGGGCATTACTGTAAGTCTGAAGCCAGCCTAGCTACAAAGTAAGAACATCTCAAAGCCCCCTCACACCATCTGAGACATTAGCCATCCTCCCCTCACCACAGTTCAGGCTGAGCATGTCCTAGGGCAGCTCTGGGCAGCGAGGCAGGTGAAGGACGGAGACAGACTGTGTAATAAAGTTCCAAGTTCTTCTAACAATGCTATCACTACACAATCAAATGAGTCTTCAAAGACGGCCCAGAGAACATGGACAGAAAGTACATCTGCACTATCTTGTTCCAAAAGAAGATCACATTAAGTCCTTACAAATTAAATCTCCTATCAATTGCAGCCCACCCTTTGCATGTCCCTGCCAAGAGGACCTGCCTTGATTAGCCTCTCTCTGCAGGATATGAGTTCTTTGGGGCCCACAACATGCTCACAGTGTGAAAGCTGCCAAGTAATTGCACCCTGGGCAGATAACGGACGAGGCAGCTCCAACTGTTGACACCGCATGTCTGGAGCTTTACAGAGAAGATCCCGATCAGTAAGGCTGAAGGCAAGAGTGCTGAGAAGAGTCTGCGGCCCACCATAAGGTGCTCACACAGCACACTGCGGGTTCGCGAGTCTGAACTGAAGGCTCAGCTCCCACCCAACAAAGAAGAGCAAACTGACATCCCAAAGTTAATGCTTAGGAAGAAAGACAATGTAAAAAGAAGTCAACTTCAGAAATACAATTTCATTTAAGCATTAATGTCTTGTTTACATTCTTTGAGCAAATAAAATAAACAATTGCAATTCCTAAAACAACCAGCAATGCTCCTGAGTTTTACATGGGAAAGGGCAGAGCCCACATGCACGGCAGGCAGAGTCTGGGATAAAGCTGCAGAGCTGGGTGTGAGACTCACTCAGACGGAAGAGCCCCAGATGGCTAGTTCATGGACAGAGCACTTACTTGATTTTCTGACACTCTGCCAGGGTCTGAGATTTAAACCTTACAGACTATATAAAGACAATAAAATATTACCATTTACTTTTTTAACATACACACTTCAATTATTCATTTTATTTTTAATTATATATATGTGTGAGGGGTTATGAACACACAAATGTAGACCCATAGACCCAGAAGAAGAAGTTGGATCTCCTCTTCTTGGGGTCTGTCTGAAGTGGGTGCTGAGAAGTGAACTTGGGAGCTCTAGAAAAGAAATCATGTGCTCTTACCTGCTAAGCTATCTATCTCTCCAGTCCTAATTTGACCATTTCTGGATTAGAAATATCTTCTAGTTTTTGCCATCTTTGTTCTAAGGCATGTTTCACCTCACTGACAATTTGTAGTTAATTATTTTGCTATGTAAATAAGCCCAAGTATGGTAAAAACCCAGTCATTAAGCTGAGTATGGTGGTACACACCTGTAATCCCAGCACAGACAGGTGTAATGGGTTAGATTTCTTTAGTGAATTAGTAAGGACTCTTCAAGGGCATGCAGATCAGCCTGGCGTCTGGCAGCATATGAACCTTCTCAAAACCCGGGACACTGAAAGGAGCTTGGAGCTTGGTGTTGCTTGGATGCTAGAGGGATCTGGGCCGAGATGGGTGTAGCCTAGATTGGAGTGAGGCCTAAGGGAGGTGCCCAGTGAATGGGCGTGACTAAAAAGCCACACAGGTCTCAGGAGTTGGTTTCCGAGAGAGAGCTCCAGGGTTTCAAGGACTCTGAAAGACTGCGAGACCATGTCCTATATAAGCCAGGGAGCTCCATGTGAAGCTCTCTTCCCCACAGACGGAAGGGACAGAAGCGCATGTGGTAGAAGTGTGAAACAAGGCATGTCATCTGCCAACTGTTAGGCCACAATAACCCCGAGGCAAACCAGCAGCCAGAAGCTTTGGCAAGTAAACTGAGACTTGCCGAGAAGACTGAGAGGCAGAGTCCGAGAGGGAGACTCTTGCCGTAAGGCAGCCCAAGAAGGCGTGGCACAGAATCTTCTGAGGGAAAGTCATGAAAACCGGACAGTAAAGATGTCCATACCGAGGGCTGAGAGTGCTGGGTGAGTGAGTGAAGTGCCAGGAGGCAGGAGGAGTTCGGAGGCCACAACGAGAACCTCAAAAACAGGAAAAAAGGGTAGCCCCTGTCCCATGAGACTGTACAAGGCTTTAAAGTAAAAGACTAGGCCACAAAACATGCACAGGCTGAGGAGACTGTGGAAGTGACAATTCCGACTGACTGAGGAAACCGACACTGGACTGAGTAGTACGCTAGGCCTGGAGGGAGCTGAGCCAAGCTGAAGATGGGACTGCTGTGACTGCCAGAGTCAGACTGCTGAACAGGGTGCCCGCAAGGACCTGTGCTAGAGAAGTTTAATATCCTTTCAGGAGGGTTAAAATAGGATGTGTTAGGTGTTCTTAGGTATTAAGTATTTATATGTATTAGGTGATAGGTATTGTAGGTTATAGGATATAGGTGTTTTATAGGCATTTAAGTATTAATACATACAGACATTTTAAATAAAAATTTTCATTTACAAACAGGGTCAGGCAGGAGGATCCTACATTTGAGGGTGGCCTTAGCTATGTAATGAGACTGTGTATATGAATACATTAGCAGCTAGACAAGATCCCTGTTGTGCTGGGGGGGGGGGTGTTCCAGCGGCACTGACCAAAGGAAGTCAACTTGTTACCTGAGGCCCTAACTCAAGAGTGCAGCAAGGCTCCCAAGAAGGAAACTAAAGCCTGCCTGTCTTGTGTTCCAGACGGCCTGAGACAGTAAACACCTCACAGAATAAGTCACCACGGGCATGACACTGCAGAGAATGCATAGCAACTTGGTAAAAGTATTTAAGAGTGAAGCAGACTTAATTGGTACATCCTCTGCAATTTGAATACTACAAATGTGCTCCACACACAGTACATGAGCTGTATACACACACCCCATCATGCAACAGTAACTATTCTAGAACATGGTAAGAGGAGGAAGAACAGAAAGAAGAGGTAATTTTAAAACTACCTATATCAACTAGAGGAGCAACCCGTTACATTCTACATTGCTGCTTTGGTAAAATCTCTGCCTGCAACCGTGTCATAAGGGATAAATCACAACAGCCATAATTACAAAGCACCACACACTGCTTTTCCAGTCCCTCTCCTTCCAAAGTGTTCTAACCCACTCACTTCTAAGAGTCAAGTCTGCGGGAATCACTCACCGGCCGCCACTGAAGTCGGAGCTGCTTTCATGCTCAGGAACAATGAACAACGCTAGTAAGACTAACATACTTCTGGAACTAACTCTCTATCTGCATGCCCAACCCCCAAGTGTCTGTACTGAAGCTTCTATACAAATTGCCAACTTTCTCTTGGGTCCAACTGAACCATTTTTATGTTTTCTTGTACCTGATGGCTATCAAGGTGGCTTATATGTGCTGCCAAGCTCTGTGACATGAGTGTGGTGCCTGGAGCTCACATGGCAGGGGAAAACCGACTCTTTCAAGCTGCTCTCTCTTCTACATGCATTCTGTGGTACACACATGCACAAAATCCTGTGCACACACACAAATACACATATGGAGAAATTGTTAAGAAAAGCAATAGAGGCTGGAGAGATGGCTCAGCAGTTAAGAGCCCTTTCTGCTCTTCCAGAGGACCTGAGTTCAGTTATCAGAACCCATGTTGAGTGGCTCATAACATCTGTAACTAGCTCCAGGGGATCCAATACACTCTTCTGGCCTCTAAAGGCACCTGTACTATGTACACATATACACAGAGACACATATATAACGTTTCAAAAACTCAAAAAGAAAGGTGGTGCATTATGTGAGATCTGTCTTCCCTGATCCTTCTGTGCACACCTGTGCAGTACGTGCGCAGTGTTGTATATGCATATGGAGGCCAAACATTGACATCAAGTGTGTTCAACTTTTATGTTGAGACTGGTCTGTTGCTTGAATCCAACGCTCACCAGCACGGATAATGCACAGGCAGCTTGCTCTGGGGACCCCTTGCTCTGCTTGGCAGGGGCTAATTATGATCCAAACTTCACTCTATGCTTGTGTGGCAAGTACTTTACCACTCCTCGGCTGAGTGCTTGCCTTTCTCACAGTAACCAGTTACAACATTTATTCTGGCTGCAAGCTTTCTTCCTGTTATGCATTTTGCCTTCTAATTTACTTTACATTTTATAACCTATAAAAATTCCTTCATTTTTAGGAAATTGTATTTATCAATCTTTCAATTTTTTGTTTTTGTTTGTTTTTTGAGACAGGGTTTCTTTGTGTAGCCCTGGCTGTCCTGGACTCACTCTGTAGACCAGGCTGGCCTTGAACTCATGGAGATCCACCTACCTCTGCCTCCAAAGTGCTGGGATTAAAGGCGTGCGCCACCATGCCCAGCCAATCTTTCAATATTTAACTCTGGTTCTATGCTTAAAGTTTTTATATTATAGTGAAAAAATAAATACAAGGGGGAATATTAGGGTAAGGGATTAAGAAAATACAAGGAGTTAACCGGGCTTTGGTGGCGCAAGCCTTTAATCCCAGCACTCGGGAGGCAGAGGCAGGTGGATTTCTGTGAGTTCGAGGCCAGCCTGGTCTACAAAGTGAGTCCAGGACAGCCAGAGATACACAGAGAAACCCTGTCTCGAAAAACCAAAAAAAAAAAAAAAGAAAATACAAGGAACTTGGGGGCAGGCGGTTTTGAGACAAGAGTTTTTCTGTGCAGGCTGGCCTTGAACTCACAGAGATCCGTTTGCCTCTGCCTATGGAGTGCTGGAACTAAAGACATGGGCCACCATGCCCGGCAGGAACAGTCTTAATAAAACAAACAAACAAAACCTCACCAGTTCATGAAGACTTTGACACAGTCTAATTTCCAACTGAACAGAGAGAGTTTAAACACATACAATCAAGAGCAATCTATCAGCCGGGCGGTGGTGGCGCACGCCTTTAATCCCAGCACTTGGGAGGCAGAGGCAGGCGGATCTTTGTGAGTTCGAGGCCAGCCTGGTCTACAAAGTGAGTCTAGGACAGCCAAGGATACACAGAGAAACCCTGTCTCGAAAAACCAAAAAAAAAAAAAAAAAAAAAAAAAAAAGAGCAATCTATCATCATTTTTGCTAGATATTCCATGTGTGAGGCCAAAAGCCTTCAATTAATATAGTGTGCTACAAATGTGCAAAAATAATAGAACCCTATGGCACGCACGGAAAGTAGCAATAAGCAGGAAAGTTGCACACGGATTTGCCCTCTTCACTAAGCCGCAGCCACCTCTAGAACTTTCTCATACAGGTAAATACACAGTATTCATGTGTTTAAGTGTAGTGTGAGCTAAAACCTATTCTGTCCTTACAACAGATCAGGTACTTTTTACACACTGTACATGGAATAACCCATTGCAATATTGTCTGAAAAAGGAAAATACTGTTTATCTACACAGTTCTATTAGTTAGGGAAATGGTTAAATAAACCATGGACTTCCAAATGAGGGATGATGAAGTGGAAACGCCTCCAACACATGCTGCTAAGAGAAGGCGACAGGGACGCAAAGTGCAGTGTATGGTGTGCTGCTACTGGCTGAAGAAAAGAAGGTGACAGATTCACATATATAACTGCACTTTCTAAGCTAAAAGGAGACAACAGAAATTAAAAGAATGGTAACTCAAAAGTGAAGGGAAAAGGTGACAGAGACAGGAGTCAGGTACATGTATGCACCTTTTGGTATCTTGAACTTAGAACAATGTAATTTTATTATCTATTAAAAGAATTATACTTTAAAACATACATTCCGCCAGTGGTTCATCTTTATCTCAGCTCTCAGGAGGCAGAGGCAGAAGGATCTCTGTGAGTTCAAGGCCTCTTGTAACAAGTGGTTTTTATTTTTATTTTTTGCTGTACTTAATTTATTGTGCTTAATACCGTTACCTCCCTTCCACCCGTCGTTCCCTTCAACCCCCAACCCTAGGTGGGAGTGAAAGAAAGTTAGAGGGAGAAGGGACATAGGTCTCTTTGAGCTACTTCCTGCAGAATAGGAATGTTGGATTCTTTGAGGGTAGTAATACCAGTCTTATTAGAAGTCCAGCAAACCAGGGCTGAAGAGATGGCTCAGCGGTTAAGAGCACTGACTGTTCTTCCGAAGGACCCAGGTTCAAATCCCAGCACCCACATGGTGGTTCACAGCTGTCTGTAATTGCCGGGCGTGGTGGCGCACGCCTTTAATCCCAGCGCTTGGGAGGCAGAGCAGGAGGGTCTCTGCAAGTTCAAGGCCAGCCTGGTCTACAAAGTGAGTCCAGGACAGCCAGGGCTACACAGAGAAATCCTGTCTCAAACAAAACAAAAACAAAAAAGAAGTCCAGCAAACCAACAAACCAGGAGACAACAACAGGAAGAACAAGCAGCAGTTTGGGGGAGCACCAGCAACTGGGAGAGCCGCAACTGCTTTCTACCTTGTAGCCCTTTCTCTTCTTTGTAGAGCTTTCTCCTTCTCTGTAGAGTCTTTTCTCTTACTTCTTTATAAAGCCCATTGTCTTTTACTTCTTTGTGGAGCTCCTTCTCTCTTTTCTCTTTGTAGCCAGCCCCCCCTTCTCCTCAGTGCTCTGGCTCTTTTTCTCTCCTTTGTAGAGCCCCCTTCTCCTCAGGGCTCTAACTTTTTATTCCTCCCTCCCAAGTCCTCAGAGTTAAACTTGCTTATCTGGTTAAGCCACGCCCCTGCTAGCTCAGGAGACCGTTAATACTTTATACCTGTGTCTTATGTAGCCAACCTGGGATTAAAAAACAATCTCACAATTGGTTTTAATGAACTCCTACCACAGAGGCCATCCTAATCTATACAGTGAGTTACAGGAGCAGGGCTACATAGTGAAACCCCAAAGTGGCCACCTCCTATAGCCAGGCAGGAATTCCAGTGGAGGGAGGGAGACACCAACCCACCCACAAAACCTCTGAACCAAAATCTGTCCTGCCTACAAGATGTGCAGGGATAAAGATGGAGCAGAGACTGAGGGAATGGCCAACCAATGGCTGGCCCAACTTGAGAGCCATGCCATGGGAGACAGCCAACCCCTGAAACTATTAATGATACTCTGCTATGATTGCAGACAGGAGCCTAGCATAACTGTCTTCTGAGAGGCTTCATCCAGCAGCTGATGGAAACAGATGCAGAGACCCACAGCCTATTAGACAGAGATCTGGGAGTCTTGTGGAAGAGTGGGGGTAAAGAATGAGTGAGCCAGAGAAGTTAAGGACACCACAAGAAGACCTACAGAGTAAACCAATCTGGACCTATGCGGACTCACAGAGACTGAACTACCAACCAAAGAGCATGCGTAGGCTGGACCTAGGTCCCCATTCATATGTAGCAGATGTGCAGCTCGGTTGTCACGTGGGTCCTCTAGCAATTGAAGTGGGGCTGTCTCAGACTATGTTCCCCCTACTTTGGATCCTTTTCCCTAGCTGCACAACTTTGTCTGGTCTCAGTGGAAGAGGATGTGCTTAGTCCTGCTGCCACTTGATATGCCAGGGCAAGTTGGTACCCATGTGGGGACCTCCCCTTCTCTGAGGAGGAATGGGGTAAGGGGGGTGTGAGGGTAGGATTGGGAGGAGAGGAGGGAGGGGGCTGAGATCAGGATGTAAAGTGAATACTTTTTTTTTTTTTTAATTTAAAATCCCACACATACACACAAAACCCAACAACAGAGCTGCCATATGTTATAAGCATCTTTAGGGGACTGGATAATGATTCAAATGGGTTAATGTTTTAACATTTATTTATTTATTATGTATACAGTATTTGCTCTACATATATGCCCGGGCAGATCTCAATGTAGATGGCTGTGAGCCACCATGTGGTTGCTGGGAATTGAACTCAGGACCTTGGGAAGAACAGCCAGTGCTCTTAACCTCTGAGCCACCTCTCCAGCCCATGGGTTAATGTTTTAAAAAGGATACTGATTTGAATGGGTTACTGTTTAAAATAGGATAATGGTTCTAATGGGTTAATGTTTTAAAAAGAAAAAGGCAGAGGGAGGTAACCAAACAACCACTTGTACCTCTGACTGTCACTTGGACAATGACCTAAGAAGTTGCTTCTCCCTCCAGACTAGACGCAGATGTCTGGCTGGGCTGAGGACACATTCATGGTCATGAACCTGCTGCTGATAACAGATGAGATATTTGTAGAGCCGGATATTACTGGTGGCCTCTCTCAGACACAAAGGCTAAAGACGGTAAGGTGCCTATGCTAAAGGCACAGGGAAAATGGGGCATGGTGAAACAGCAAACAGTAGGGAAGAAGGGCTGTTTGAGCATTTTTTGTTTTGTTTTTCAAGACAGGGTTTCTCTGTATATCCTTAACTGTTCTGGAACTTACACTGTAGACCAGGCTGGCCTTGAAGTCACAGAGATCCACCTGCCTCTGCCTCCCGGATGCTGGAATTCAAGGCATGCGCCACCATGCCCAGCCTGTTTGAGCATCTTTAAAAACATTTAAATTTCATTTATTTAAGTGTGCAAACATGCCATGATGGAGAAGTGTCACAGGACAATTTCTGGGAGGTGGTTCTCTCCTTCCACCACGTGGGTCCCAGGAATCAATCTCACAGTGCAAGGTCCTTTAGCCAATGAGCCATCTCACTGGCCCCACTTATATTTTAAAACCGTAACAAAATTCAATAAGCAAAAGTATACTTCTCCCAAGCCTCCCTCCCCTAAGTGACTCACCTCAAAGGTCAAGTCTCCTTTCCCTGGACCACGAGTGAAAGCCAAGCAAGCCTGAGACTATAGGTGACTAGGCCAGGCCAGGATCTTCTCTACCCAAGGGTCTGATTTCACAGGGAACTTCTCTCTGCCCCAAGCCATCACTCCTGCTACAAATTATAGGGTAAGCCCCTGGATGTCAGGCCACATTACTGCTTGGCCGCACACTTCTGACCCGTCCAAAGCATGCTTCAAATGTCAAGAGCCGCCTTCTGAGCTACAATCTCCCTAGCTAGTCTCTCCACAGACCTGGCAAAAGCCCTCATCCTCAGCGAGCCATCTCCTCTTGGGGAACTCCTAAGGAGGGCCCACAGCTCACTCTCCCTACTCAGCATCCTGTTACCCTGTACTTATCCCTCAAACCATCTTACCTTCCACACCCATGTGAGACGAGAAGACATTGATCACTCTTAACAGTTTGGCACAGGACACAGTGCTGGCACCGCAATCTCCTGCAGGTCACGGAACCGCCTGTGAAGCTGAGCCCAAAGCTTCTTCACTTTGCTGTCTGATCTGCCGTTACGTTACTATGGCCCCCCATGATCTCCCAAATACCAACACCCCTTCTCAGTAACTTCAGCTCCTGCCTTCCCACAACTCCCCTGAGGTGCCATCCCAGCCCTTCCTCTCTCCAGTCACCTGCCTTCTTGGAGAAACCACCTTCTTTGCTTTTCTCGGTCTATTTATCCTGTATCTTACAGTCTGAGGAGCACACCATGAATGCCACTTCTGTCACATCACAGCCCTACTTACATCCTGTTCTCATGTCCTAGGAGATTAAGGATAAACTCCACGGAGGGTTGGGGACACTCACTCCATCATGGCCTGTGCACACATCTCTGCATCCCACTGATAAATGTGAGCTGATGCCACTGCTAATGGCTTTTCCTCTTACCCATCTTCACTGCCTTTTCTCACGAAACTAACCTTTATGCTGTGGGCCACCTATCCAGTAACTGTGACATAGCAGCAGTCCTGCTGAGATCTGTACCCTCAAAGCTCTTAAGCCAGAGAAAGTGAGCGAGCCCACACTCCTGCTCTCTTCAGCCTAAAGCAGTAATAATAGCAGCCAAGGCTGGAGTGCACTTCCTCTGCACTCCACGTAACAGTTACGGGCCAGTTTTATAGATGAGTAAGTTCCACTCAGATAGGCTGAATACCATGACAACACCACTCACAGCCAATGGATGGTGAGACACCTGGAGGCACCAGACAGCCTGGCTCCCGATTCTGTACTGAACCTCCATCCTTAAAACAACACAAACACTCCTTGAGGCAAAGTAGATTCTTTTACAGGAAAAAGCACAAATATACACGTTACACTTTTGTTAACTATGAGAGGAATGCTCTCAGAAGCTGATGCCTGGTTACAGGTTGAAGTCTTGAATCTGTAGCGTGTCCCTGTGCTCACAATGGTAGCCATCTTAAGTCCTGTATGTCAATAAAGAAGCACCCCTGAACCAGACAGCCTATGCACCCTATACTCCACTCATATGTACTAGCTTTTTAGTCCAAGTCATGCAGCCATTCAGTTAATAAAGATAAGCAATGAAAAGTCCTTCTCATAGAACTGAACTCCCCACAGTGACCAGTGGCAGCTAAATCAATGAACCCCGGAGAAACACTCTCCAGTAAAATAACCAAATCCAGGAAAACAGGGACCTCTGCCTTTACCTCATAACATTACTCTTACTACAGCTCAACTCCACATCACATATAATTTATATTATTTGAGCTTCTAGCTCTCCAAAAGTGAATCTTAAACACAACTGCAAATGCTGGTTGTCCTCTATAAGTTGTATGACTAAGGAATCTATGTAACCCGAACCCCAACTCTGTTCCAATCCCATGCAACCTGCACATCAAAACATCTCAATCACCTTCACATGCTCCCCATACAGCAGAAGTGCAACCACACACTCACATCCTGCCATGGCGCCATGCGGCGAAATGAACACACACATCAGCAAACTGAATGTGCCATCTAAGATCCTGCTGAAGGGGTGTGGCAAGAGGACATTGGTTGCTGGGAAAAAAAAAAGAACAGGACTGCTGGAGAGAGAGTTCCTTAAAGGCATCTGTCTTGAGGCTCCAGAGCACTGGAAGAGTGAATGAGGGGAACAGAGTTTGAAAGCCACTTGAACAGCCCTCAGTTTGGCAGTTAGAACAGACTGACTTTATAAATTGGCCACAATTTGGTGGTTGAAATAAGTTGGCCTTGCAAACTGACAATATTAGGCCCAACAGACACTAAGATTGAAAGGAACTCCTTCTGGAACTGCATGGATTAGGTTATCCTGCATGGACCTACGCTAAGAATATTAATATTCTTTTAAGGAAATTAAAACAGGATTAATTAGATGTTCATAGACAAGTATTTTATAGGTAACAATAAATTTAAAGAAATCATAAATAAAAATATTCAGTTACAAAGAAGTCTGGATATTTTACTAAAATGAAATCAGGAACAGGCAGATTTAGTTAAAAGATAAAAAATCTGGGTTAAAATAATTTCAAAAGCTCATGTATCTGAAAGATGCAAAGCAATCTGAATGTGCAAAACTCATCTTGGCTCAAAAAGAAAAATAAAAGATAAAGATTATCATCCAATGAAGAGAATTTACAGAATTGGAAATACTATCTCCCCTGAAGAGTTCCATTACTCTTACCTTTTCATGTAATCTTAGCACTCAGGAGCCTAAGACAGAAGAATTGCTGAGAGTTCAAGACTAGCCTGGGCTACAATGTGAGATGCTGTCCTCAACACACACACATACACATACATGCACACGCACACGGAGGGGATTTTAGAAAGCAGACTGAATAAGTACTAAGAACTACGTTACATAGGACCTTGTCTCAAAAAACAAAGAACTATGTTACAATTCCACACTCCAGATCTCTGCTTGGTAGCATCTGATTGTAATGCAATCTCAGGAGGGATAAACCAATCATAAACAAAAAGAGTCTGAATTAGGAATGGTGATGGGAAAGACCAATGCAACAACCTGATAGCACATGCACACACTAATATCCTTATGCTTATTTTAATATATTTGAAATTGCTTGTGCCAAAAAGTTAAAGATTTAAATAGGAGAATGGACAAAACAACTTAGGGACATGAGCTGGCTGTGTCCAGTCTGTCTCTTGCCAGACTCACATGTGTCATGTGTTTAATGCTGGCCACAAACCTTCCTAGAGTACCTCACCATGTTCAGACTCCTGGCCTGAATGATACTCCAGGAACCTCTTCTTCCAACTTCACTGTGTTTCTAGCTCCTTTATAAAGTTATAGTTTTATGTCCCCTCAGTCAGTTCCTGGTCACCAAAGATCACTGTCTTCGTTACTTTTCTACTGCTGTGTAAGATATCATAACCAAACTGGGTTTACAGTTTCAGGTTAGGGTTTGTGACCATCATGGCAGGAAGCATGGTAGCAGGCAGGAAGGCAAGGTGTTAAAGCCATAGCTGAGAGCTCAATTTTGAGACAACCACCACAAGACAGAACTAACTTGGAATGGTATGGACTTTGAAAACCAAAACCTAACCCCAGTGACACACCTACACCAACTAATCCTTCCCAAACAATCCCACCAACTGGAGACCAAGCATTCAGACATATGCGCCTATGGGGACATTCTCACTCAAACCACCACAATCATGAATTGTCTTGTGATTTCCATGAGTGAGCCAGATGCTTCCAAAACAGAAATTCAGAGAAAGCAGTATGGCAATCAGGAAAACCAGGTCTTTTGTCAGGCTGGGTTCTGATTTTTGGCTCCAACACAGATCACTGAGGGTCTGTGGGTCACTTGGCTTAAAGACTATGCTCTCTCAGATGAATTTCTGACTATGGATGAGAGGAACCAAGGGTGATTTCCTCTAATAATATTTTTGGGGGGAGGGGCTGACACCAGGTCTCATGTAGCCCAGGATAACTTTGAACTCCTAATTCTCCTGCCTCCACTTCCCAAGTACTAGTGTTACAAGTATAGGCAATCACCACCACCACTGTTTCCTCGAACTTAAACCTCAAACAGCTTACAAAATATTTACCAGGTAACCTTTTTAAACCAAAATATAAGGTGGCAAATCTCCCAGTCTTTCCATTTCTGATGTGATCCATAAACGCTGATCAAACGAGGACAATGAAACTAAGTGCTCACGTGGTCCAACTGGTACCGCCAGCCGAGACCAGGGTTCTCCTCTGTCTCTCTTAGTCAGGAGGAGCCTCTGCCCATTCTGTGGAACAGGATATCTGATCTACCCAGTAGTCTCTGGGCAGGTATGCCAGGAACATGACCAGTGCAGAAGACTGAAGTCAGTCACCGCAGAGCAAGGGCAGCTTGCCTAGGTAGCTTTGTTGTGTTTACCTCCAGCTTGTATTAACAAAGCTGCTTTTCAGAAACATGGGCCTTAACAGACAGAAATCCCAAAGAGAATAGTAACAAACTTAACAATGTTATCTACAAAACCAGCCAGCCAATGTGCACCCGGATGACAGGTGGAAGGACCTTGCTGGAGTAAACATGAACTGTCAACAGAATAACACACTAGGTGCTCTCCAAAGGCCAAGGGTGCCAATAAAATTAGATCATGTTTTCCTTCCTTCCTGTTGAGTCAGAAAGGACATTACCAAGAAAGGAGAGTAATTTATTTTGGTTTTGAATAAACTATTCCTTGCCCACCCCCAGTTCAATCTCTATCTTTTTGGCTCTACAATCTGAGGCTTTTTAATTATTTGAGAACAAAAACCAAAAAAGTATTCAGCCTTTGCTAAACAGAGCAGATTTCATACAGTGTGAGCATGAACACCCCAGTTCTGTCAGCATGACAGAGGCTGCAAGACCGAGAAGTAAAACCTGCACTTTGCAGGGCAAAAGGGTCCAAATGAAGGGGAAACTAGCCAAGTGTCCAGAATCCTCTCTGGAGCAAGTATTTAGCTTCAAAGAAGTGAATGTACCACATAGAACACAAAACACTCTCATAGCTTTACGAGTGTTCATACTTTCTTATATATAAATCCCAGTGACATCACAGAATGAAAATGCCAAAAAGCAAGCCATAACTTTAGTCCTTTTCCTGTTTATAACTTCATTTGCAAAGATGAAATGGGAGCCGGAGAGGTTCACCTGAAGCAAGAGAAAAATGACTTGAACCCAGTATTTTAGGTTTGCTACAAGTAATTCAATCCTTTTTAAAGAAGCATCCCCTTATAAAAAAAATTAAGCCGGGAGGTGGTGGCACAACTTTAATCTTAGCACTTAGGAGGCAGAGGCAGGTGGATCCCTGTAAGTTTAAGGCCAGTCTGGTCTACAGAGTGAGTTCCAGGACAGTCAGGGAAGCACAGAGAAACCCTGTCACAAACAAACAAACAAAGAAACAAACACAAATCAAAACAAAACATTGAAATGGGGGAAGCATGAACAGTCTCCACTGCTACAGGTTATGCAGGTGAGCTCTGTGCACTTGGAGAAATTGCATGGGTCGGCACACTGGGTGCAATGGGTGAGCCTCGCTCCAGGAAACCATCTTTGTGACTCTCCCCTACCACCCTGCCAGGCAACTAAAAACATTCATTTCTTTCTTTCTTTTTCTTTTAGGTTTTCAAGACGGGGTTCTCTGTGTAGCCCTGCTGTCCTGGAACTCATTCTGTAGACCAGGCTGGTCTTGAACTCACAGAGATCCGCCTGCCTCTGCTTCCCAAGTACTGGGATTAAAGATATGTGCCACTACACCCGGCAAACATCCATTTCTTAACCATCACTGATTTAGATTTAACTGAGTCACCTTCACTCTTTTTGCTAGCTTAAAGCTTCTAACATCCAGATGCCAATTGTGTTTGTATTAAAATGAAATTCACCTACTAAGACAACATAATTTTTAAAGTCTGCATTGTATTTCATAGCAGTGAAGTTAAAAATTACAGAATCATAGAAAAGGGACATGTGATCACCAAACACTGACAGAAGGGAACTAACAGGGCTTGTATTTGTTTATACAAACACAGAGTTGCTGAGCTTCATGGCAGCCCTCAGGGATGGTAAGGCAAAATCTACCAGTGATCACTGTCACGAGAAGGAAGAGACCTGGGAGGAAAGTTTAACAGTCTCCAGACGCTGGCCATCACATACAGGGCTGCTCAGTTACATGCTCAAGTCCTGTCAAGCTCAAAACAGTTGAGTACCAACTTAAGTGAGAGAAGTGCCATGTGGTCACTTCCAACCCCTTTAGCTTCTGGCCTTGTTCATCAGAGTTCTGGAAAAATCACTGTTCTAAAAGACCAGCCCCAGCAAGGCGGGCTGCAATCTCACCCTCCCTCCTTCTAAGCTCTCTGACTCCTGCTGGATGCGATGCGTTCTTAAGTTTGGTTCTAGGTGTCTATCTTGCGTCTCTGGTTTCCACACCTGCTCCTTTTATTCTTGTAACTAGTCTAGTAGGCTGTCTGCCTAATGTTTCCCCAGCTAGAATCTAATGACCAAAAGTAAGGAAGACAGATGCTGAAAGAGCTGGCCACAAAATACTACCAACACACATATGTATGTGATCCTATCACACACACATGACCATAGTTACTACTTCTGTTTTACGTTATTGGGGACTGACCTATGTAGGGCCTTATCCTGTTAGGTCAGCACTCTACTACTGTACTGTACCCCCAGGCCACTTTGGGAGATTTTGTTTTGAAAAAGGAACTCAGTAAGTTGCCCAGACTGACTTTAATCTCTCAATTCTTCTGCTGAGCTCAGTCCCTCAGCTGAGGTAACAGGGCTATGCTACTACACCTCACTTTTTTCCTCTTTCTCCATCCTTCACCTTCCCTGCTGCTCTCCACACTGAGGACTAATTAGGTAGGGCCCTGCTAAGCAAGCATTCTACCACTGAGCTGTATCTCCTGCCCCCATTTTTGGCTTGAAGCTCTAAAATTTAAAGCATAAAAACCTCCTTTAAAAGACTTTTATATATTAACAAAACAATCTCAAAGTTTCCAAGAACATGTGCAACTACTAATCAGTAGTCACTTAGAGATCTTAATTTTCTTTTATTTATCCATACTTAAAATCTTTCTACACCTTGTATAGCTTTGCCACTGTAACTTATTCTGATTTCTACCAGAGTTTGTATTTGTAGTACAAAACAAAATTTTAAATGGTAATTTTAGGTTTCATAACTTATAAGAGATCCTGAAAGGTTTTCTTTTGCCAAGTCCATTCTCCCTCTTGAAATTTGAAGGCTTCTTTCTAATGTGCTGGTGTTGTGACAAAAATGTATGAAATGCCACACACATATTAGGTACACGACAATGGACTCACCTCCTTCCATTTAACCAAGGTGGCCTGCTACTGTCGTGTGGAGTCAGTATGGTTTGCAACAAACAGCAACACGTGCTGGTCTCAGTTAACTTGGAAGTTGAGGCACAAATAGGCCACAGGAGCCCTGGGTACAGCCAGCCCGCTACTTCCCTGTAGGATAGCTGAGCCAGAGAGGCTGATACCGACAAGCCCCACCCTAGAGCAGCAGAGAGGCAGGGCAGAGCCCAGGCATGCTGAGTTAGTAGTTGAATGGAACCTTACCTTTGTGGCCATGGTCTTCACCCCAAGAATTCTCGACTCTCCATTTTAAAAATGCACCCTCCTCATCATCCTGCCAGAAAGCAGACAACAGTGTGCAGTCCGAGATTCTCCAAGCTGTGGTGTCAAATCAGTTAACTCCTTCCAAGCTGCTCAGAAGACTGTAAGTGAGCAGGGCCATAAACTTCCTATCACCAAGGAGACACTCCAATATCAGTGGAATTTTAATCTCTTAGGGGGTAAAAACTACAATAAAGAAACACTACCTTCTTTTTGTTTTGTTTTGGTTCAAAGACCTATATTTCAATTATGTGTGTGTCTGTGTGCTTATGTGTAGGTGCTCTCCGAGGCCAGCAGGTGTGAGACCCTCTGGAGTTGGAATTACAAGCAGCTAGTCTCTGAGCTCCTTGACCATGGGTGCTGGGACACAGAATCTGGCACTCTAAAGACCACTAAGCTCTCTTAACCACCGAGCCACACCCTCCTGCTCCTATCTCTTCCTTTATTTTCTATTCTATGCAGAGAAGAATAAGCACATAGGGATGTGGTTGGAGGGCTTAGTGGGTAGTAAAAGGCTTGATACCCAAGCCTGACAACCTCGGTGGGATCCCTGGAACCAAGTAAAAGTGGATAGAGAGAACCAAAATGCACAAAGCTGTCCCCAGGGACTCTTGTTTTCATTCAAATTCTTTGCAAAGGCATCCCAATGCATTAATTTTAGGAATGATTCTAAGACCTGGTCCAATCTTATAAAAAGCAAAACAAAACTATTTTCATCATGACACCCAGCTTTCTATTTAGAGAAACAAAGTAATGATATCCTCCAGATGTGTTCTTTTACTGATTCAGTGACATAAATAATGAAGTTAACATAAGAAAGTGAATGAGTCGGGTGTGGTGGCGCACGCCTTTAATCCCAGCACTTGGGAGGCAGAGGCAGGCGGATCACTGCGAGTTCAAGGCCAGCCAGGACTGTTTCACAGAGAAACTCTGTCTCGAAAAACAAAAAAAAAAAAAGAGAGAGTGAATGACAGAGCAGAAATAAACAGACCAATTTCATAAACAAAGCTCAGTCAGGTCAGCGGTTCTCCCTCCTCTGTCTTCATTAATAAAATAAGCTCTGTTTTCATACTCTCAAAGAGACAGTGACACTCACCATGATGACCCTCAATCACAGTCTTTATTAGAGACCAGGGAGGGACAAAAGGCAGGCTCTAATTGGGAAAAATGTTTTTCTCTTATGTTGGTTTACCCAGGGCATTTGCTGATGTCAGAAAAAATTAAACTTTTTTAGCATGAGAAAGGTGCTGACCCTTGTGTCATCTTCCAAGGATTTCACCTGTCAGCTCCCACTTGCATACCACTTGCCTGAGGAGCATCATCCACGTGGGATCCAGTTTCCTCTGGCTTTGCTCACCCCAACACTCTACTCTTCACAACTTTCTTAGGCCTCAGATTTAGCCAACAAACCAACCCACAGGCATCAAACACCTGTGCTAACACACTGAACCAGCCAGCTGAGCCTGGCTTGTTAAATGTCTGCTTTTGCTCTCCACCCTACCCACTGCATCCTCTTCACTTCCTCTGAAACATCGTCCTTAGAATGAGATCTGTTCACTTGTTAGTAAAAGTCTGAAAATGTTTGCTGTTCTCTTTACCAGTGGACTCTTGTGCGACTTAGATCAAGGTGTCCTCTAGATCATGAATACATAATACAGAATATACACAGTCCTGCTTCATAGAGATTCCATGAAATCATCAACATGGAAGAACGTTATAAAAATATATCTACCAGTATGCGTTTATCTCAGTATTATTATTAAAATATAGTTCAAACTAGTTTTAGTAGTCAAAAACTCTTAGTGGTAGGACAGAAAAAAGTTTCTTTTTTCTTTTTTTGACATAAGGTTTCACCCTCTAGCCAGGCTGGCCTTGAACTCATGGCCATCCTCCTGCCTCTGTCCCTTGAATGTTGAATTTTAGGCATGAGCTACATACAATGCTTGGCAAATGTTTTCTTTTTTAAAAAAAAAATTTAATGTATGAGTGTATTGCTGCATGTATGTCCTTTTGAATGGCTTTCTCAATCTACAAAGGTGACAGCAATTGTATTACACACATTGGTCGGTATCTTGGTGTGGGGATCTCTCTAGCTATAGAGCTGAAAAGATGGGACAATGAAGAAAACAGCTCACTGGCTATAAGACCTCACCTCTGTATCTTTTGGGAAAAGTACATGAGGATAAGGAATGAGCACGGGCTGCCTAATTAGCTCAGGGTGCTTTATACACCACACTGCACTTGAACTCATGTGAAACTGAGAACATCTCAGAGTCTTACTACTTACAGATCAAACTCTATAACTTGTATGAATGTAATTAATCCTGTAAGATTAGGTTTGGGTTTTGGAATCTTCCATCCTGAGCAGAATCTTGAGTGGCTCTACCACTCAGTCCTCCTGTCTCAGGCTCCCAGGGCTGGGCCTGCAGGAATGCAGCACTACAACCAGCTAGAGCTAGACGTAAGAGAGACAGCACAAGTTCTGGAACACTGTGAGGCAAGAGAGGCACCCTCACATGAGGCAGCTGGAAGGGATGGGAGGAAGGTATACAATGAAGACTCCACCCCACTCTCAGCTTTGCCTGAGAAAACCAAAACAATTCAGACAAATACTTCAGAAAATACTTGTAGGAGGATAGTTAAGGAAGTCTATCATAACAATATGCCAGATATTTCTAAATGTGTTATGATCATAAATCTAGTGAGCAACATAACAAAAACAACTACAAAATATTTCCAAAAATAACTTAGGTAATGTAGTCAGCCATGCGTGTCTTTCTAGTGTTGGTGTTGGAGAGAGAACATGCATCTTTGTGAGGGGAAAGAACTAACACAGCTCGTCTTCTCTATCCTGTGCTCCCTGACTGCTCTGCAGCCTAGAACAGGAGCATTTCTGTGAAAGGATCCCAGAAACGGCAGTACCATCATTCTCAGAGAGCTTAAAGCATTTGCATCCCACCGGGCCTTTCATCCCAGCACTCGGAAGGCAGAGGCAGGGAGATCTCTGAGTTCAAGTCCAGCCTGGTCTACAGAGTAAGTTCCAGGACAGCCAGGACTACACAGAGAAACCCTGTCTGGGGAAAAAAAAAAAGCATTTGCATCCCAATGTGTATAAAGCCAGTGATGGGCATGGAGGACACCGATCATTGTGTATGACAGTAACTGGTAAAGCTGAATGACCAACACTAAGAAGGTGAGTCTGAGCAAGGCCATTTAGATACAGACACTCTACAAGCCTAGGTCAGTTTCTTAGAAGACATCTTTTCCTATGATCTTTCACTGACTTTCCAAATTACAGAAAAGAAGTTACCTCTTTGTTTCTGGCTGACCCAAATTCTTGTCCTCACAGTATATTATTGTTTTTATTACCATGGAGAAAGTGGCCAAACACTAAGTGATCCAGGAACAACATCTTACTTAGAAGCTGATGCTCGTCAGAATCAGAGTGACTGTGGCTCTGCTGACTGACACTCTGCGGGAATGTGGATCACCTGTGCATCATGGACCCATCAGTGGCATGCTGGGGAGCCTACCTTTTCTGAGACAGCAGTGAAGGTCATGGCGTGGGTCATGAGTGACTCACCAAAAGCCAACCTCTCAGCTTTATTCATGTTCTTCAAGGAGACACCGAACACTAACTCGTGGTCATAGCTGTAAAAAGAGCAACAGAGCAGATTGAAGAGAGTGAAGCCAGCCTGACCACGTGGGGACACTGAGGTGACTGGAGCCTTCGGCTCCAAAGCCGGCACTGCACAGCACTGGCACCAGGGCCAGTCTCAGTGAGCTCCCATGCCTTACACATTGCTGCAGTACACAGGACAACACGAGAACACTAAATATAAACTCTCAAAGTCAATGCTGGCAGGTTCAATTTGTACTGTTAATAAACCTTTCTTTTTTCTTTTGGTTTGTTTGAGACAGGATCTCTCTACATAGCTCTGACTATCCTGGAATGTACTATGTAGACTAGGCTGCCTTCTCCCTTAGAAATCTGCCTGTCTCTGCCTCCTGAATGCTAGAATTAAGAAAACTTCTTTTTAAAAAATGAAAAAGCTTTTGAAGTAACTTCTTATAAAATTGTCTTTTTTAGCTGGGCATAGTGGTGCATGCCTTTAATCCCAGCACTCAGGAGGCAGAGGCAAGCAGATCTCTGTGAGTTTGAGGCCAGCCTGGTCTACAAAGAGAGTCTAAGACAGTCAGGGCTGTTACACAGAGAAACCCTGTCTCGAAAAGCCAAAAAAAAAAAAAAAAAGAGGTCTCTTTCAAGCTTGTAGACTCTTCCAGGTTCTGAATCAAACCACTGAATGTGGAATTATCTATCTATCTATCTATCTATTTATCTATCATTTATCTATTTATTCGCAGGGTCTTATATAGCCCAGGCTGGTCTTGAACTCACTATATAGCCATTGATCTGAACTGCTGATCCTTCTGCCTCCACTTTCCAAGTGCTCAGATTATAGGCCTGTGCCTATACTTTGCTCTGAAACTTAAAATATGTAAATGCTAAAACACTGGAGACTAATTTCAAATATAAAAGCAAAAAGTTTCATCATTAGAAGTTTCTTTCTTTTTGTTAAATATCAAGATATTACTCAACTTTGTACCAGTAACAATTATTTATGGGTCAATCTAAAATGATGTATTTTATTTTATTACTTTTGTAAAGATTGTATGTGTATGCCTGTGTGAGCATATTATACTACACATCTGCAGGCGCCCATGGAGGTCAGAAGAGAGCACCAGATTCCCTGGAGCTGGAGTTACAGGTGGCCGCAAGGTGTCTGACATTAGCCTTAGAACTGAACTCAGGTCCTCTGTAAGAGCAGCAACTGCTCTTAACCATGTGCAGCCATCTCTCCAGCTCCTAAAATGACGTATTTTAAAATCAAGGAACCTTGTCTGATTCAGCTTGGTAATGATGCTTCAATGTCACCAAAGGCGAAGGAGAATGATTTAAAGTAAATGTGTCAATTAGTCCAACTTGTCCTAAAGAGAAAATATACAAGGTATCAAAGTAAGAGAAGCATCTACAGAAAGATCAACAGGGAGAGCCTGGAAAGTCTCTCATCACACCAAGTGTGCTGAGCAGCCTTCCAGATGATCCATTGCATGTTCACAGTGTCTTTCCCACAGCGCATCGTCTTAGGAACACCAGTGACTTCTGTCTAATGCGATCTTAGTTTCCTGAGTTATAGTAGTGACACGTGTATGGTCCCTGCTTAGGCGCCACAAACTTCACAGATGCAGAGAAAGACCCACCCTTAGGCCAACCTCAATGTCTGGATGAAACTCAGCAGAGGCATTTGGAACACGAGTGCATTCCAACAGCAAAAACCCACAAAGAACTTTCTATTTTGAATTCCGTGCACTCACACATTCATGTCACTGAGGCCCAGCTTGCCATTGAAGTGTTTTCCAACATCACAGCCAAACCACACAGCCTAGAAATAGAAGAAAGTCAACATAAACCAAAGCAGTGAAAAGGAAAGAAGCAGCTATTTTAGCCCCCTTGGGGGAGACACAGAAACATTAAGGCAGTACTAACCTCTCCATCTTTGATGGAGGCGGCAACCATCTTTTTCAAGAAGTCAATGGGCTGGTTGTTATACAGCGTTTTTCTCCCTCCAACCATATTGCTCAAGTAGTCTACTGTGTACAATTTATTGTACTTGTGCTGGGGCCGTGGGTCATTCACAAAACAAATCTTTTGAGATCAAGAACATGTGTATTAGAGCACAAGACCAAGGATGTCAAGTAAGGTACAACCCTCCCTGCTAGGTTGCTATGGTTACAACAAGCTCATCACCTCTAACTACAAGAAAAAAACACTACAACCACAAGGTAAAAATAACAAATAAGCAAAAACTTGCAAAACACATGTGAAGACTGAATATTCTGAATAGAAAACTGCATATTCTAATTAACACAAAGAACACACTCTCTCTACTTGTCTTCCCTACTGGTAAAAACTGCCCCCCAATTATTTCTGTCACACTGCACAGAACACATATAACTCATGGAACATTGCCATAGGCCCTTCCTCAAAGTGTAAGAGAGATTCAACATGTAGCAATGCAATTTTCTTGGAAGAAGGTCAAAAAGCCCCCCCAAGGAAGGAGGCCCCGTCATCCTCTAAGCAGACATAGAAGAATGAAGAAACAGCAAACAATGGATGCCTCCTTTAACAAGAAAGTTCCCAGAAAGGCCAAGAGATGAGGGTATACACAACATCCAATATACCTCCATTTTATTTTATACCTGAGATTGATCTGAACCTTAAATTACAGGAAAGAAGGTTGGGGATTTGGAAATAAGGTGACTCTTGGCCCAGAGTCACAATTCTCTGAAGAGAACAACTGGGGAAAAGCAATCCCCAGATTGCAATTCAAAGAATGTGCACATTGACCTTATATCCTTTGTGAAAATAGACACTGGAAAGTAAACAGCCAGTAGCTGCCGACACCAGTCTCTAACCTTATCTTCCATGTTGAAGAGCGGCTTCACATGTTCCGTGTAAAACTGCAAGGGTGTTATGGGGCCAATCTTATGGTAATTTTTATCTTTGTCTCGATACTCCCAGGTAAAGGTCTCTGGTGGGTTACCCAAACAGATGCACACCACTCGGAGTATCTGAAAGAGAAGGGATGAGTAGGGTTTCATTTTCCACAAGCCTGAAAAACGGTAAGAAATTAACAGTTATGTTTCAAACTCAGAAATTCTAAAGGAAATCTACTACTGCTCCAAGATTTGGAAGTTGTCCCAAGTCAACATGTAAGTTCTCAAGCACTCTAAACAACACAACTCTGAAATGTGAATATTAATGCTTAGCAATGTGCAGCAAATTAAACTTCCTTAGCTAAGAAACTTGCCCACAACAGATATGGTGATGCACACTTTTAATCCCAGCACTTGGAAGGCAGAGGCAGGTGGATCTCTGTGAGTTCAAGGCTGAGCTCTCTTTCCAGTGTTGGGGTAGTGTTAAGCATTCTAAATGTTAATTAATTGGTTCTGCTTGCTGTCTGTTACTTACATTGACTCTGATTGGTTAAATAAAATGCCGAGGCCTGAGACTGGGCAAAGACAGAGAAGGTGGGACTTCCTGAGATTAGAGCAGGAAGCCTGTGCTTTAGACAGAAGAAGAAGGATTCCAGCCACGAGCAGCAGGAAGGAGGCACACGCCATGGGTTAGGAAAAAGAACCTCATTCCACATGGCCAGGAACATCAGCATGGCATGGAAAATGGCAGTCCAAGGGGACGTATGTATATATGGGATCATATTTGGGTAATAGAATTATGAGCTAGCTTAGATGGGCCAAGACTCCTCAACTCAGGCCAAGGCTTGATAAAATTCATGCGGTCTCTGTGTGCTCATTTATAGTGGTTGGTTAAGGAACAGTCGCCGAACCAATTAACAATAACATAAATACTGGGTAAATACTTTAATTAGCCATATTTCTTTTTACATTCCAGTCCTGCTAATGACTGTGTAAACAACAAACACTGAATTGTTTTGTTGTCCTCTTCTACTCTCATTCCTTTCCCTCCACTCTTCTTTTTTTTTTTTTTTTGGTGGGGGGTACAGCACTGGAGATTGAACTAGGGCCCTATTCATGTAGGTAAGTGCTCTATCTCTGAACAATACCACCAGTCTCCAAATAATGTATTTTTAAAAATACTTATTTTTACTTTTAATCATGTGCATATGTGCAGGGAGATGCAGGCACATGAGCACAGGTGCTGGAGGAGATCAAAGGCATTGGGTCCTTCTGGAATTGGAGATATAGGAACTTGTAAACTGTCCTATATGGATACTGGGACTCACACTCAGACCCTCTGCAAGAGCAATACATGCTCTTAACCAGACCCAAATAACATAATTTATTAAAGATATAACAAGACCTTTGAGTTAGCATTAATATAATTCAAAGACATGCTTGTATTATTTTCATTTTATGCAAAAAAGTAATACTTTGTACAAGGCCAGAATATATAAAATATTTCCTTTTCTATCTCAAATTTCCTTTTTTTCCCCTTAAGAACATTATTTTGGTGGTTTGAATAAGAATGTTCTCTACAGGCTCATATATTTGAACAGTTAGTCACCAGGGAGTGGTACCATTTGAAAGGACTAGAAGAATTAAGAAGTGTGGCCTTGTTAGAGGAGGTGTGTCCCTACGAGTGGGTTTTGAGGTTTCAAAGCCCCATTTCAAGCCCTAAGTCTCTCTCTCTCTGCCTATGGATCAGGACATAGCTCTCAGCTACTGCTCCTGTGTGCCCATCTGTGTGCTGACATGCTTCCTGCGTGAGGATAATGGACATTAAACCTCTAAACTACCAGCAAGCCCCCAATTAAATGCTTTCTCTCATAACAGCTGCCTTGTTCATAGTGTCTCTTCACAGTGACAGACCAGTGACTAAGACAACTATTATGGGTCTAATGGTCCATGTCTTTAATCCCAGCACTTGGAAGACAAGTGGACTTCTGCGAGTTCAAGGCCAGCCTTGTCTACATAGCAAGTTCCAGGCCAGCCAGAACTGCATACTGAGACTCTGACACACACACACTCTCTCAAAACCATAATATTTTGTCTTTTCTTTCTCTACCTACCATCAACCACCCTGCTCCAGTTCATGTCTTACTCAGCTTCATTCCCTGAACCATAGTTATATGCCCTATTAAGTTCAAGAAAAGTGAGTATTTTCTACATATGTCTATTTTGTGCTAGATATTCCATATACTTACTAGGTACACTTGATTACTACAACACTCTCAAGGTAACCTACTCCTGCCCCCCCCTTTTTTTTAGAAGAGATTGTGACTCAAAGAAATGAAGTAATCTACTTAAAATCACAGAACTGATGACTGTAAGATCAGGCAGGATCTGAACTGGGGTCACATGCTATTAAAGTATTGCTTCTTAGCTACAAACTTGAAAAACAGACTATTTACTGAAGGCCTACTGTGTTGTACCATAATCTACACACTGGAGCTCTCCGTCCTCTCAACAAAGATAGCAGCTGTTACTGTCTCTTTAGAGATAAAGACCAAAGCGCAGGCAGTGAGTGCCATCATGCTGTAAGTCCCAGGCCTAGCAAATGGCAGATCAGAGCTAGTTCAGACTTGAGTTTCAAAATACTATCAATTTATCTAGTGGCTATTTGGGTTTCATATAACTTTTCTCCTATAACCCAGTATAAGCTTTTAAAGAGTAAGGACCAGAAAATTGTACTCTGATCTCCACATTTATGTCATAGAATGCTTGTGCCCACATGTGCATGTGTGTGAGCAAAAGTATATATACATACACACACATACACACACATATACACACACACACATACACACACATACACACACATATACACACACACATACACACACATACACACACACATATACACACATACACACACATACACACACACACATACACACACACACACACACACATATACACACATATACACATACACACACACAGATAGACACTATTAGTAAAAAGAGGAAGGAGGTAGAGGACCACTGAATCATGGCTATTTTGTGTTCCTTAAGCACCTTAGCCTCGCTGAGCATATGACCTGGATATACCAGCACACTGGGCTCATTCTCCACATCACCTCAGGATAAATAATTTTAGAAGCATCACTTTCTTTGAGTGACTTCCCTGTTGAAAATTCAATAAAGTTTGCCTATTACCTCCCACAACAAATCCAAGTTCCATGATCTCATTCCTTTTTCTTACTTTTTGTTCATATGTTAAGGAAGATGGCCTGTACTACTCTTTTTTTTTTTTTTTTTTTTTTTTTTTGGTTTTTCGAGAAAGGGTTTTTTTTATTTTTTTTTGCTGTCCTGGACTCGCTTTGTAGACCAGGCTGGCCTCGAACTCACAAAGATCCGCCTGCCTCTGCCTCCCAAGTGCTGGGATTAAAGGCGTGCGCCACCACCGCCCGGCGGCCTGTACTACTCTTAACTGTACAGCTCAAGTCACTGTTTTAACACACATGGAAGTGACCACCATCCAGAATTCAATGCATTAAAAAGGATTTCCTAGTTCTTTTTTTAGAAAACAATTCTCATAATTTCCCAAGGTAACCATCATCTGACTGTCTTGGCTACTCTTGAACTTCACACATGAATAAAAAGCTCACTCTCTTTTGTATCTGGTGTCCTTTTGTCAACATGCCCATGAGCTTCACTCATGTCCCTGGGCATATAAGCAATTTGTTCTTTATTGTTGTGATTCTACTATTTTATAGAAGGAGTTAGCATTCAAGAGGGTATTGCTTACCTTTCATCTTGCTTTTGTCCAAGAGAAAATCGTCTTTTATTAGCACTTGCTGTGTCTTTACGAGCTTGCACAACTAAAGCGTCATCCACTGTCTTCTAACACTGCGCTCTCAAGCTCTGAGCAACTGTAATGAGTTACTCCAATCATGGACTGTAAGCTTTGCTTGGGATTCACAAGGACCACACATCATCGTGCATCTGCTCAGTGCTAAGGCTACAGAAGGCAACTTTAGGATTCTGTTGCCATGGGGACACTGCCACTGATAACTATGGCAGAGACCATGATGTGTATGTTTCAACTATTAACTGCTGGCATACATATATGTGAAATTGTTCTGGTCAACTCTCAAGTTATCCAAAGGTGGTATATCTACCAAGCTCTGGCCAAACAAAACAGAAAGAAAGATTAAGACAACTAAGTGAATTTCTGATTACTTCTAAACATATTTTAAAGATAAATAAGAACATTTTCCTCTCTATATTGCATTGTACCTTATGGCATATTCTGTCCCCCTACCTGAATACCTGAAGTAAAAATTATTAAGTTACTACCTCCTCCCCAAAGCTGCACCTGACGCAACACAAACACACACACATACACGTTCACATGCACATACACACACATACACATGCACATGCGCACACAAACGCACACACACATGCACACAAAAGCATTAAGAAATTTGGTATTTTCAAGATGGCTCAGTAGGAAAGGATGCTGGCTGCACAAACCTGAGGACCTGAATTCTATCTTTAGGATCCACATAAAGGTGGAAGGAACCAACTCCACTAAGACATGCCTTTGGCCTCCATATGTGCATTTGAGCCCGTTTGTAACAATGTGGAAGGAACATCTGGCTACAGTCAAGTAACAATAAATGAACTTTAATTTTAAGAAATCCTCCAAAGAATCATCTCTATGGTTCACGAGACAGAATTTTCTTGATATGTAAATAGCCTCTGTTTTGAAATAACACTAGTTTCAAAGGTACAAAAGTGACAGTTAATGTTGAATATCCAAGTCTGCTCTCTGGTGGACAAAGCAGGAATGTCACTTGATTTTCACAAAATTTAACTGGCATTCATGACAGAAGATGTACAACACAGCCGCACTCCTCGGAATACACGTACATGTTAGAATCTACATTAGGCCATTGGTGGAGTGCCCTGATGACTTGGGGATTCTCACTCTGTCCAACACCTCTGCTCCTCCCTTATTTTCTCCATGGGATAATTACATTTTTTTTTACATATTTTATTTGTCTCTGCCTACTAGAAATTAAACCACACAGAGCTAGGAATCCCTATCTAATTTGTCCAGTGCTAAATCTCCAATGCCTAGAACAGTGCTAAGCACATTACTAAAGAACTACTCACTGCCCATGCCTTGTAATTGTGATTTCGGAGCCAACTTAGGGTCTAAGCTAACCTGATTTAAAAACAAAACAAAACAAAACAAAAAAACCCCAGTACTAATCGTCAAGGGGATGGGCTTAGGCAATGTGGGCTTTCCAAAATCTGGAAAACTAAAGGCAGAGAGATGAACAGCATCCCTGGACCTGATTCTATTTTCCCAAGCCCCCAACTCAATCACTGTCTTGTTGATTTTGATTTTAAAAAAGAAAGTCAATGCTTTCAGCTATTCTTCTCAGTAGTAAGTCACTGGAAAAAGTTCTCTCATGTCTCTGACCCAATGAGACCCTTTTCCCTCTCGCATTTGGAAGAAGGTGGTCAAGAGAAACCAGGCTGCACATGCCTATGCTGTCTACCTGGCTTTTATTTCTTGATTATTTTAATTGCTAATTAAGTTGGAAATTTAAACTACTCTTACTCTTGTGATGTGTAATCTCTGTCTACCAACCTACAACCCTTCAGAAAAGCTGAAGTATGTATAATAAAGATCTTGGGCTGGAAAGATGGCTCAGCAGTTAAGAGCACTGACTTTTCTTCCAAAGGATTCGGGTTCAAACCCAAGCACCCACATGGCAGTTCAAAACTGTAATTGCCTTTAATCTCAGCACTCCAGAGGCAGAGGCAGGTGGATCTCTGAGTTCCAGGACAGCCAGGGTTGATACACAAAGAAACCCTGTCTTAAAAAAAAAAAAAAGGAACTGCTTTTGCTGGGCATAGTGGTACACACTTTAAATCACAGCATGAGGGAGGCAGAGGCAGGTGGATCTTGGTGAGTTCAAAGCCAGCCTGGTCTATGAATCAAGCCCAGGACAGCCAGAGCTGTTACACAGAGAAACCCCGTCTCAAAAAAAAAAAAAAAACAATGAACACAAAAATAAAACAAAAAACCTAATTCCTATCTCTAGTTAAATATCTTCTAATTAATAGTTAAATCTTCTAAGGAGGCTGGAAAATTAGCTCAAAAGTTAAGAATCCTAGCTGCTCTTTGAGAAGAACTGCGTTCAATTCCCAGCACCTACGTGGTAGCTTACAACTGTCTATAAGTCCAGTTCCAGGGAATCCAACACCCTCACATAACCATACACACAATGTACATAAATAAAAATAAATTTTTTTTTTTTTTTTGGTTTTTCGAGACAGGGTTTCTCTGAATATCTCTGGCTGTCCTGGACTCGCTTTGTAGACCAGGCTGGCCTCGAACTCACAAAGATCCGCCTGCCTCTGCCTCCCAAGTGCTGGGATTAAAGACGTGCGCCACCACCGCCCGGCTAAAAAAAATAAATTTTTAAAAATACATCTTTGAGAGAGGCAGAATGTAGACATCAAGTCTAATTTCGTAAAGAAATCCTGCTTTAATTGTCACCTAAAACTATTTTTCCCTAGCAGAGAGATGTATTTTCATTGACTTGTCGAAGTCTAACATGGCAAGTGACATAGTCAGCATAAGGAAAAGAAAAACAAAAGACACAGAAAGCACAGGATTCAGAATAGTGGCTGTCAACCGAAAGACACAAATGGGACAAAAAGTCAATCCTCTTGCACATGGCCACATCTGGAAGACAGAGAAATCAGACAGGTGAGGAGAAAGGATGTACCAGGGGAGGACAGTCATAAATATTCCCGAGGTGAGAACTAGAGAATTTCAAGCCAGCCAGGGATAGACCTTGAATGGATGAAAGGCAGAAGGAGACAGTAGTTCAGAGTAAACGGGTAAATCTGAAGATTCCAGAGGTTGGAACTAAATAGAGGTGGCACAACTTTAGAAGCAATTATTGTTGTTCTAGGTACAAAGTTCCGATGCTGCTTTGTTTTGAGATAGTCTCACTATCTAGTCTAGGGTAGCTCAAACTTGAAATCCTCCTGCCTCAGCTTCCCAAGTGTACAGATTACAGGTATATACTGCAGTGCCCAACTTGCTACAATGTTCTTAAAAAACAATTACTTGCTGGGTGTGGTGGCGCACACCTTTAGTCCCAGCACTCGGGAGGCAGAGGCAGGCGGATCTCTGTGAGTTCAAGGCAAACCTGGTCTACAAAGTGAGTCCAGGACAACCAGGGCTACACAGAGACACCCTGTCTTGAAAAAACAACAAACAAAAAAACCCCAATTACTTGAACTTCCTACTTTTCTTACAAAGACACTAGGTTTAAAGGTGAAATGAACCACTGATCAGTCTGGCCACAAGCACCTTCATAAAGAACTGAACTTTGAAGGCAGTTCAGGAGTTCAATGGACTTAAGTAAGGCAGAGATAGGGGACAGGAGGAAACACTCTCTATCGCTTCCTGGTGGAGAAGAGCAAAGAAAGGCAAGATCTGCTTTAAAACAAAATATGATTACCTAAGTAAGGAGACTGATGGACCCTAAAGGCTTTAAGTCTACCTCAGACAGAGGAAAGGTGTATAAGGTACTCTGAGATGTTAAGAGTTCACCATGTGTGGTGGCACACACCTTTAATCCCAGCACTCAGGAGGCAGAGGCAGGTGGATCTCTGTGAGTTCAAGGCCAGCCTGGTCTACAAAGTGAGTCCAGGACAGCCAGGGATACACAGAGAAACCTTGTCTTGAAAAACCAAAAAAAAAAAAGACCCTGTTTCAAGGAAAGTGTGTGTGTGTGTGTGTGTGTGTGTGTGTGTGTGTGTGTGTGTGAGAGAGAGAGAGAGAGAGAGACGGAGACAGATGGAGAGACACCTTCACTCTAAGTGTTTTGAGAGTGAAGTGTGTGTTTGTGTTTGTGTGTGTGTGTGTGTGTGTGTGTGTGTGTGTGTGTGTGTGTGTGTGAGAGAGAGAGATGGAGAGACATTTTCACTCTGGGTGTCTTGAGAACAGATTGTAGAAATAGAGAAACCAGAGGGAAAATTAATTGTAACACAGGTGAGAAATTATAGCAGTTTGGGCAAGGTTAACGAGAGTGAGAATGGTTTATCTGGAAGGGATACTGTTAGGGCTTGCCAGTGAGCTCTGTGAAAGGCAAGGAAGGGGAACGATCTTGGTGATGTCATGGTGTCTTGAGGGAAGATTGTAGATATGAAGGAAGGCTTTTTATCTGTTAAGGCAGGAGTTGGGAAACTGAGTGGGAAAGAATGTAAAGGAGAGAAATAATAATTAGGTATGGTCTATTAAAGTGCATACAAACTTTCAAAGCCTATGTAAAGTAGTACAGAAACCATAGATTGCTTGAGTGGATTTGTAGTGGGATGCATTTCCAGGTCCTTAATTCATATACCTCTCTAGGAGCAATCTCCAAAACACTCTCTTGTTACTCCATGAGCTTGTTAACTTTTTGTTGTTTTTGTTTTTGAGACAGGGTTTCTCTGTTTATCTCTGGTTGTCCTGGACTCAATTTGTGCTGGGATTCAAGGCGTGTGCTACCACGCCCGGCTGAAACAGGGTCTTATATAGCTAGACCGTCCTCAATCTTACGATTCTCCTGACCCAGCCTCCCTAGAGCTACAACTACAGGTGTGTGCCAGTAAGCCCAGCTTCAGAGTAAAGATTTTTTAAACAAAATATTGGCTTAAGCTCCCTAAAAGCTGCTTACTTAGAATGAGATGCAAGCTCTTCACCATAGCTCTGCGTCCTACACTGAGTCAGTCCCTATTTCCTCTACGATCGGTTCCACTCCATTCCATCCTCACTTCCCAGGTTCCAGCCATAGTGCCTTATTTCTGTTACTCAAAAATACAAGCTTCTTCCCCCACGGGGCATTTGTCCTTGCTGTCCTCTGACTGGCTTGCTCTTGTTACTCTTAGCTCAGCTCGGATTCGACCTCAGGAAGACCAATCCAAACAGGTAAAATATGAATCCTGGGGCTGCAAAGATGGGTCAGTGGTTAAGAGTGCTTACTGTACTTACAGAGGACCTGAATTAGGTTCCCACCACCCACATCAAGGGGCTTATACCCACCCATGTGCATTTCATCTGATACCCTCTTTTGATGACCTCAGACCCTGCACCCTCATGCACATACCCACACATAGATACATACATGTACACATACTTAACAATAAATTTTAAGGCCTGGAGAGGTGGTTCAAAGCTAAAATTACTTGCTGCTCTTGTGGAGGATCCAACCTCTTGTAACTCCAGTTTGAGGGATTCAACAGACTCTTTTGACCCCTGCAGGATGCTGCATACACATGGTACACATACAGACTCTCAGGCACAGACACAGACACATGAAATTAAAAGTATATATCTCAAAATAATTTTTGGATATTAATATAGTTTATAAAAATACTCAGCCTCACCCAAAATCATATATAGTGAGATAATATTGTTTACCTATCAGCTTGGCCCAATTATAACTGTCACTGGCAACAGGAATGGACATTAGTATAATCCCCAGATAATGTGGAATGTATATATATATATATATATATATATATATATTTTTTTTTTTTTTTTTTTTTGGTTTTTCGAGACAGGGTTTCTCTGTATAACAGCTCTGGCTGTCCTAGACCCACTTTGTATACCAGGCTGGCCTCAAACTCACAGAGATCCGCCTACCTCTGCCTCCCAAGTGCTGGGATTAAAGGCGTGCGCCACCAACGCCTGGCTGTGTGGAATGTATATTATCAGCTCCTTCCACTTCCCCAAACTTTGGACACTCAAAACCTTAAGCATGTCAAGCAAATACTATACCACTGAGCTATATCCTTACCTCAATGTTTTGTTTTAAGGTTTGTTTGTTTATTTTTTGAAAAGGGTTTCTCTGTGTAGCCCTGGCCATCTAGAACTCACTCTGTATAGCAAACTGGCCTCAAACTCTGTATAGAGATCTGCCTGCCTCTGCCTCCTGAGTGCTGGGATTCAAAGTGTGCACCACCACCACCTGATAGATTTATTTGTTTTTATTTTGTGTGCATGAGTGTTTGCCTACATGTGTGCCTGGTGTCCAGAGGTCAGAAGAGGGTACAGGTGCCCCTGGAACTGGAGTTACAGATGGCTGTGAGCCATCCTGTGGGTGTTAGGAACTGAACCTGGGTCTCTGGAAAAGCAGCCAGTGCTCTTAACCACTGAACCAACTCAATGTTGTTTTTAATAATCATCACTATAGAGTTTCCTAAGCAATCAAAATTATTTCCTGTCCCTTTTTATGGCCCCTACAAGTATTAGTTTTGGTCTTTGTTTTAGGATTTATTTTTAGCAGAGCACATTTTGGGAGAGAATACATTAGTAATCCTAAAGGGATCTGGAGGCTTAAAGAGCACACATGAGAACACCTGTGATTGAAGTGGCTACCTGATTCCAAAACAGATCTGCTGAGTCTATCAAGTCCACAAACCACCTACGCTCCTCTCTGAACGAATGCCTTTGGCATAAACAAGTTTCATTCAAGCTATGTTGGCTTCGTGGTTAGTCACTGAAGACATCATTGAGACTTGCCCATAAGGCTAGGTAAAATATAGGTACCAATGTGTGGGTGTAAGTGAAGCTAGACTCTTCATTACGAAAGAGTCGGGTTCAATAATGAGGAGCTATTTGGAAGACTGTAAAAATGTTAAACCCTACTGCACAGATTCTGTAGCAAATGGATGAAATAAATCATTAAGTAAACAACCCTACAAAACACCCCTTTTCAGGACATAGTAAAGTATCTTTGGATTTCAAGGTAGGGGTAGGAGAAGACAAAACAAAACGTAAAGATGCATGGCTCTAATTCTGTATCATTTATTCTCCTATACTGATCCCACAGTTAGGACATAAATCTTAAGACATATTATTAACCCAAGAATCATTAATGCAAACACCAGAGGCCAATATGATACTTATGATCTATAAGAACTATATGTGGGGTCTGGAGAGTTTGGGCAATTAAGAGTATTTGTTCTTGCAGCGGTCCCAACCACCCACATGGCAGCTGACAACTATCTGGAACTCCAGTTTCGGGGAATCTGATGCCCTCTTCTAGCCTCTGTGGGCACTGCACACAGCTCTTCCTGCACTCATATGCACGCAGGCAAAACGCTCATATAAAAATAAATCTTTAAGAAAAAGAAGTAATCTCTGGACCTTTTCCATAACCATTAGCACAATCTTCTAAAATAATTATTACTTTCAGTTATTTATTTGTGCATGCCTGTGTGAAGATCAGAGGACAGCGAGCAGGAATCCGCCTTTCCCTCCCACCATGTGGGTCCCCAGGCATGGAGGTGCTCTTCAGTACCTGCGGAGTCAGTTGGACTGCACAGTCTTCATCCCGGCTACACTCCCCCCATTACCTTAATCTAATCACAAGTTAATGCAGGTTGTCAGAAGAGATGGCCTCAACAAAAGATGTCACTCCAAACAGGAAGAGAAGACAAGGAACGTCCACAGAGTGTTTGTTATGTGTGGGGCACCAGCACCTTGCATTCTGACACTCAATTCCTTACTTGACTTCCCCGCCACTCCCTGTCCTCCCACCCCAAACTGAGCCTCAGGTCACAGCTACCAGATGTAGGTAACCAAGTCAGAATTTAAGTCCATGGTACATCTAATTCTCAAGTCCCTTTCCTCCCGATACTGTTCTTCAACAGAACATTTAAGAAAACTGAATATAATTTAAATGCACTTAGCAAATAAATGCTGTGCATTCATCTATTCAAATATGTAAGAAATGACTATCGCGTCAAACACTGGCTATGTAACCCATTAACAAACCAAGGATTGGATGATTGAGGAAGTTGTCCCAGGTCATGTAGCTGAGCAGACAGGCCCCTCTATGGTACACTGTCTCCCTTGAACACTCATGTTTTCTACTGAAGTAACAAAAAGCTAAGCCATGCCATCTCCTCTGTCTTAAACTGTGGTCTCACCAGTGTACCACAGGCTAGAGAAGAAAACATCTGTCCTTTCCACATCTATTAATACGGAATATGGACATTGTTAATAAAGAGTCCTGCCTGCCTTGATAATAAATACTGTTAACACCACATATCTATCTGGCAACTTTTAAATTTGCCAAGTATTTCACACACATTATTTTGAACAGATACAACCATCGGCAGCTCATCTTTATTCTTTTTTTATATTATTTTCTTTTATGTCCATTGGGGTGAGGGTGTCAGAGGCATTGGAAATGGAGTTACAGACAGTTGTGAGCTGCCGTGTGGGTGCTGGGAGTCCTCTGGAAGGACAGCCAGTGCTCATAACCACTGAGCATCTCTGCAGTCCTCCTCATCTTTTTTTTTTTTTCTGTTTTGGTTGTTTGAGACAGGGTTTCTCTGTGTAGCCCTGGCTGTCCTGGACTCACTTTGTAGACCAGACTGGCGTTAAACTCACAGAGATCCATCTGCCTCTGCCTCCCGAGTGCTGGGATTAAAGGCACGTGCCACCATGCCTGGCCTCTCTCTCATCTTTATTTTTGCAGAATGAATCCAAACACTCTGCTGTCTGTCCAAGACCCCTTATATCCCAGCTTACTTTATACAATCTCCTTTGCCTGGGTTGGGAGTCCTTGCTAGTCACACGGTAAATTCCTACTGCTGGCTCAAATATCTTCCCAACATAACATGAATTAGCCACTTCCCCTCCATGACCATAGATTGTGTGCTCGATGTGTAAATGAGAGTTCTATGGTCATTATTCATGGTTTTTCTTTTTCTTTTTTCCACAGGTTGGTGGTAGAACACGTGAAGCCAAGTTTCTTCTCCAATACTGGGAGAGAGGAAGGTAGGAGGGAATGCCACACAAAAGCTGAGCTTTTGAAGCAGAAACTTGCCTTCTCATCTTTATTCCCTCAGTGCCAAATTCACAGAAGGTATTATTTATAAAATGTATAAAAGATGGTTTTTATATAGAACCTAAACTAGGAATTAAGAAACCTCAATACAAGTCCTTAAAATGCAAGTGAGTGTAAATTTAATTTTTTCAGCTTTAAAATAAGTTTTTGAGCCGGGCAGTGGTGGCGCACGCCTTTAATCCCAGCACTTGGGAGGCAGAGGCAGGAGGATCTTTGCGAGTTCAAGGCCAGCCTGGTCTACAAAGTGAGTCCAGGACAGCCAGGGCTACACAGAGAAACCCTGTCTCGAAAAAAAAAAAAAACCAACCCCCCCCCCAAAAAAAAAAAAAAACAACAATAAAATAAGTTTTTGTTATTCTGTTTTGTTGAGACAGAGTATTCTGTAGCCAAGGCTGTCCCTGACTTCTTGATCCTTTTGTCTCTACCTCTTTTTTGTTGCTTTGTTTTTCGAGAGTTTTTCTCTGTATAACCACTCTTGCTGTCCAGAAACTCACTAGACGAGGCTGGCCTCGAACTCAGAGATCTGACTGCCTCAGCCTTCAGAAGGCTGAGATTAAAGGTGGGCACCACCCAGCTTTGTCTCCACCTCCTAAGTGAAAAATTAGTAGCACTCATTCAATTAAATATTCATTGCAGTGACTGCATTCCATAGCGGTTTAACAGGATATTTTGAGAGCGTTTTAGACAAGCTGCAAAAAGTCAAAATAATTCTTATTACCTCCTCCATCATAGCATCTTGTGTAGACGAGATCTCCCCTTTGGTGGCTCCGCTGTGTACCAGGTTCCGCAGCCGTATACAGAACTCTCTCATCTATGACAGAAACTTACTCATCATTTCAGTAGTTACATGAGCTGTTAATAAGCCTAACAAATCACCACTAGCTAATACCCTGGGGCAAAGTATATTAAAAAGATTTCCCCCAAATGGTCCCCTTAAACAGATAGTAAAACAATACTTTCCTTTTTTTGTTTTGGTTTTTTTCGAGACAGGGTTTCTCTGTGTAACAGCTATGGCTGTCCTGAACCTCTCTTTGTAGACCAGGTTGGCCTTGAACTCATAGAGATCTGCCTGCCTCTGCCTCCCAAGGGCTGAGATTAAAGGCATGTACCACCATGCCTGGCAAAAAAATACTCTCAATGAATTAACAAACATATTAAAAAATAAAATACTTTCAATAAGGGGACAAAATGTGGATCATTCCCAAAGAATACTGCATATAATTGATCTTGCTCTGACAGCCCTCTCTGTGTGGAGGGGCGAGGGGGGAGAACATCTGGTTCCAGTACCCACCACCCTCGGAAAAGCAGGAGACCGACCATCACTGCACCAAGCACTCTTACACATTCTTATTTAGAATTTTGTTTGTCATCAACGTTACCTTCTCTGCAAATCACTACGACCATGACTGCATCAACCTCTAACATGGCTTCTGTTTCTTTCACTTTTTGAGAGAGGCCCAACATGAAGGAGATTCTGAAACTGAACTACAGTGCTAAAGCCACTTGTTCTTGCTCAAAATGAAATCCAAAGGTTTATGATCTTTTAGCCTATGAATAAAAGTCCTCAGTTTCCTGAGTAGAAAACAGTCTACATCTAATACTGGAGAAAAATATCTATGCTTATTTTTAAGTGCACTCTTTTCCCTGGGGATAACATATCTATTTTCAGCCTTGTGGATAAGGGCAGTGGATTTTGGTAACTCCCAGTCCTCAAAAAAGAGATCTGGCAAGCAGAGTACCACCCACACAAGGCTTATAACTATCCCTGGGAAAATGCGGAGAAGAAATGATTCATTAAGGTTACTTAAGCCATAAAAAACAGTTCAATGACTGCATCAAATCCTCTGTGGGTGACTAAACCACACTGATGTGGTCTGGGTAAGCCTAAGAACAAAGTATACTTTTAAAGGAAGTCTTACAAATTGCCCTGCTTGGTTCTGCTAGTGCATGAAGTAGGCTCAGCCTACGTCTACTAGAAGCAAGTGAGCAGCACAGAAGCCTGTGTGTGCAAAAACCATGTTAACTGAGCCCAGGACCTCTTTCCTTGAATATGCATGAGAAAACACTAAATCAACAGAATCAAAACACAGTAATCATATTGATTTCTTGAAGTTTATGTACAGCCACACTGCTTTTCATAGTCCTTGATTTCAATAGTTATCCTTCCTCTTTAAAAAAAAAAAAAGCCAGTTATACAGGCCAGGCAGTGGTGGCACAGGCCTTTAATCCTAGCACTTTAGAGGCAGAGGCAGGCAGATCTCTGTGAGTTCAAGGTCAGCCAGGGGTGTATATATACACACACACACACACACACACACACACACACACAGTGTCAAAAAAAAACAAACAAATAAATAAAAATCGGTTACAGTTTTAAGGTCATGTGACTAACCCAGTCCCTTCTACTCATACTTCATACCTTGTGATTCAGAATATCATTCATTCTTCTGCTTGCCTCTGTTGTATGAGATTCAGGGAAGCATTTCTTAGGGACAACACCATATTTTTCTAAAAGACAACAAATTTTAGTGTTCAATAAGGTGAAAATAAATTCTAGTATTAGAAATCCTGGTGAAATCATTGGCTGCTTGAAATGGGCTATATTACTAAACTAGGGTAGGGTTTTGTTTACTTGTTTGAGAAAGGGTTTCTTAGCCCTATATGGCTAAGAATAACATTGAACTGGTCTTGGGATTATGGAAACATACCACTAGACCTGGTTTATTCAGGGCTGGAACCCAGAACTTTGTGCATGCCAGGCAACTCTCTCTCTACTGAACTTCATCTGCAGACATTACCAGGCTTACTGGTCTGTTGGATTCTGGGGACTGATCCTAGGTGTCTTGAGCACCGTGAGCCAAGTGTCTTACTACTGAGCTGTACCTCCAGTCCCTAAACAGATTTTAATATACACAGCTATGTACCCTGAAATTAATTCTAATGTTTTTACCTATCATATTTTATACTCAGCATGCATTCTCCCAAAAGAAAATGCTTGGAAAAGGACATTTTCAAACAAATCAGGGTTTTGTTTGCTTGCTCTGTTGGTTTGTTGCTGTTTGCAGTACTACGGATCAAATCCAGGGCCATGTGCAAGCTAGGCAAGCTCCACCACTGACCTACATCTCCAAAATAATTTTCTTTTTCAGATGTATTTTTATTTTATGAGTGTTTTGCCTACATTTATTTAAGTGCATCATGTGTGTGCCTGAAGAGGCCAGTAGAGTGTCTGGAGTTACGGACGGCTGTGCCAGCACACGGTGCTAGGACCTTTAACCTGGGTTTTCTATAGCAGGAGTAAGTACTCTTAACTACTTACCCATCTCTTTAGCACCTATTAATGTGCTTCATGATTCCTTGGTGATTTAAAAATATTTTAGTGTGTATGGATGTTTTGCCTGCATGTATGTCTGTGCACCATGTAAAGGCTAGAAGAGGGTGTTTAATTCCCTGGAACTGGAGTTGCAGATGGTTATGGGACACATGTGGGTGCTAGAAATCGAACGTAGGTCCTCTATAAGAGGGAGTAGTGCTCTTTAGCTCCTGAGCCATCTCTCCAGCCTCTCAGTGCTGCTTTTTAATGGGAAGTTACTCCTAATTAATTCTTCTTCAACCAAGCCTTCATAGTATCTATTTCTTTATCAGTTATTTAAAGAAATGGACTTCATAAGTGAGAATAAGAAGTAAAGGGTCACAGAGCTAACTATGCAGCCTTCTTGGAAGCCAGTTTCACTGTGTACATAACCACCAAAGAAACGGCCTACTCCTACCGCAGGGCTTACAGTCTGTCAGAGACAAGCTCTTCTTACCAACAATATTGACGAGCATATCCCACTGTCCGCCATCATTTGTGGGGTTCATAAGCAAAAACTGCACCAGTCTCCCATCTTCAGGCTCTTTCTTCTGGGCTGTGTCCACAAAAGCATTCAACAAAAAATAACAGCGTTCAACCTAAAGAGAAGATGAATAAAGTTACAGACAATGGGAGCCAATCACGTCACTGCCATGTGTGATCAGCAGAATGGGAGTCCTGGGACAACCAGGGATCCAATATAGTAAGGTTTTTAAAACTAAAGCTGATAATTAAGTATCAGCGTTGGGCTTCAAAAGAATATCTAAATTCTCTTCTTATACTTGCACATATATTTCAACATATTGCATCTGTGTGTTACATATACATTCCAATGTTGAAATCAATCCTGCTATTTTAGAGTCTTTAATCAGTAAACATCTAATGGACAATTATATTTTAAAGATTTTC
Source organism: Lophiomys imhausi (assembly GCA_907164525.1). Lineage (NCBI taxonomy): Eukaryota > Metazoa > Chordata > Mammalia > Rodentia > Muridae > Lophiomys > Lophiomys imhausi. Next base: position 19,507,741 of record CAJQZJ010001558.1, read on the forward strand.
TTATGAAATAAAAAAAACAATAAATATTTTTAAGAGAAGTGCTACCAAATGAAGAAACTGGGTACTTAAAAGACCAGATGACCCATGTAAAGATGCTAGGGAGGAAATTGCTAAAAACAATATTTTACTTTTTAAATAAAGAAATTGCAAGCAGTGAGTCAACAGATGTGTTATTTTCTCAGAACACAGCTACCTTCCAAACAGAAAGCAGCTGTGGGGCTAGAGTTCAGGGTTAGAACTATGTCAACAGCAAGCCAGAAGCCTGGCACTGACCCTAGCACCATAAGAGGAAAAGAAAGAAATGTCCTTCTGCCTTCGAGAAGACAGACTTCTAATACTAGGGAAATCAGAATGGTATCACATCTGTAATAAAAGTTACTGTAATGAGAAAACAAAATAATATAAAGGCTGCCTCTAACTAGGTTGCTATCAAAACAAAAAGAAATCATGCGAGGTCAGTCCCCTACCTTGTCCCAAAAAAAACAGGTAAGATTGACTAAACTCAAACTCTTCAATATTAAACTTTTTCATGAATGGAAGCCTCATAACATTCAAACAAGAAAAGATCCAGCATCGTCCTAAAATGAGAAAGCAAACCAAAAAGTTATGACTGTTCATAGACCACACTGCTCCAGCTATATTTCCCAACACCAAAACCACGATGAGATCTAGACATTAAGACTAAATAAATAACAGAAATATTAAATTTGTTTGGCTTTGAGACAAAGTATCATGTAGCTCATATTGTCCTGGAGACTACCATTCATATATCGAGGGTGGTCTTGATTTCCTAATCCTCCTGCCTCATGTCCCAAGTACTAGGATTATATGCATACATCACCATGCTTAGTTTTATATGATACTAGAATCAAACCAGGAATTTTGCATTCTAGGCATTTTACCAACTTAGCTATATCCTTAGCCCAGAACAGAAATATTAAATCCAAAGCAAAACAAAAGACGTGTAGTCACACAGAGAGAAGTTTAGTATTTTTAACACACACACAAAATAAATAAACAAAAACCTTTCAGGTTAGACATGGTGGCTCATACCTGTAGCCCCATACTTAGGAGGCTGAGACAAGAAGATTGCTATGAGTACAAAGCCAGCCTGAACAATGTAGTGAGTTCCAGGATAACCTAGAAACACTAAAATAAAATGAACAGAGATCGCGATGAACAGAGAACATAGATTACATGATGTCCAAAAAGGATACAGAGGGCAAAGACACTTTTGGTTTTTAAGTTCTTAATAAGACATTAGTGAAGTGGGAAAACAATCTTTTCTTCTTGATAATGCCCAAACTGGCAAGGACAATAAGCATTGTGCTTCTGGAGAGAGAGCTAAGGAGATAGAAATCACCTGAGTATGATTTAGGTATCAAAATCTTAACTTGGAATGAACAAAACCTTCAGCTGGAATGGACAGTGCATTCTGCAGTAAGTGCTAAGCTATCCTCCCGATGATGAGTTGTTGTTGTTAAGGAGGTGTTTGACCATCTTGGTTATACAAACATTTAAACACCAATGATAAGTCTGGGAGGGAGGAAGCAGGAGGGTCATTTCAGCCCGAGTTAAAATATATATAATTTTAAAAATTGAGACATAAATTAAACAACAAAATATTTTCCTCTTAAAATCATGTTGACAAAAACAAAAAATCATGTTAACATAGTAAATTTAGAAGCACCATTGCTCCGGGATGGAGATGCTGCTCAGTTGGTAGTATGCTTACCTAGCATGCAAGGAACCCTGGACTCATCCTCAACACTGCAAAACCAGACATGGTAGTACACGCCTGTAATCCCAACAACTTAGGAAGTGGAGGCAGGAGGATGAGTGGTTCAAGGTCAGCACTGGCTCCATGGACTATTTTTCCACTTTCCCACTCTATTTTCACAGCTTCATGCTCTTTATGTGTATCTGGGCATCAGTATCTCTGCCAGCATCATATCCACATTTCAACCACAATACACCATCATTCTTCTATTTAGTATCTTTCTAACACAGGCATAGTGCTGTCCCTGAAGACTTTATGATAAACATTAAGAACATAATCATGCCTTCATTTACCCTGTAAATGCATAATCAGAGCTTCTGCAACTCACAAATTTAAGTGAGTTTTTTAAAGTCATTTCCAATGACACCCAACATTTCTATGTGAGGTCATGTCTTTAGAACGTTCAAATATTTTTCTTCTCAAAAGCTGATGGAATCTAATCTCTGTAAGCATTGCAAACTAGTGTAGACTAAGGGCGCTTCGGAGTGATGCCTTTACCAAAGCACAAGTCTATTGCAAGATAAGCTCACAACACTGAAAGCCTTTGTGAGGCCTTAAATTAAACGGTAACACTCTTCTGGAGGAAAATTCAAAGGGAAATTTTTGAGGTACTTGGATATAATCTTTTCACAGATATAAAACCATGTCTACAACATAGGAACAAATGAAAAGGTTTATATAGGCACATACAAAAATTCTTTAAGTATGAACTCATATTAAAAACACTCATAGCCGGGCGGTGGTGGCGCACGCCTTTAATCCCAGCACTTGGGAGGCAGAGGCAGGCGGATCTTTGTGAGTTCGAGGCCAGCCTGGTCTACAAAGCGAGTCCAGGACAGCCAGAGATATTCAGAGAAACCCTGTCTCGAAAAACCAAAAAAAAAAAAAAAACACTCATACAAGGCCGGGCGGTGGTGGCGCACGCCTTTAATCCCACCACTTGGGAGGCATAGGCAGGTGGATCTCTGTGAGTTCAAGGACAGCCTGGTCTACAAAGAGAGTCCAGGACAGCCAGAGCTGTTATACAGAGAAACCCTGTCTTGAAAAAACCAAAAAAAACAAAACAAACAAACAAAAAAACAACACACACTCATACAGAGAATAAAGACTTGATGGATAAATAGAAAAACTGTTCTCCTACTGGTACTTTACAAATTCTCTACACTGAACAAGAATGATCTTGTAACAAAGAAAAGAAAATTAAATTGTATTTCTGAATGGTCATCTTTGTTTCCTGCATACTTTCCCTATTTCTGCTACTTCCATGTGAACTCTTAAGACAAACACTTCACAGAAGCAAATTATATCGCTCTTGTATTATTAGTATCTGGAGTAAATTAAAGTGATACACTACATAAGAACTGACCTGTTCCAGAATAACATTTCCAAGTTTACTCTAGGACACTGCAATCAGACCATGTAGGACTACTGTGACATATTAATTAGAGAGTCTGTAACCTAACAGACCACACTGAACTAAGGGCCTGGCCGTGCTAGATAAGAACTTTCTACTACATAGAAAGATTTTTGCATGGTCATGGTTGTTTTCCTTTAAAATTAAAAAAAATCAATTTTACCAAGGTATAATTTACAAATAGTAAAACATTACCCATGTTAAATGTATCCTTTAAGTTTTGAATTGCTTTAGGTAAGCAATATTGTATTTTCTGTCAATACACAGAGACGTGGAGTACTTTGCAAATAAAGAAAAATAATGCAAGGTCCCTTTAATTCAATTTTGTTACAAGACTATTTCTCCTATTTGGTGCCTAGATAACCAATATCTCAGTGTAGAAGTACTTCTCTAGCAGTGGTAACTGGACAGCAGACAGCAAAACAAGGATTCTCAGCCATCAAGGAATGACAACTCCTGACTGCCATGTAGTCTACTGACCTACGAGCATAGTAACTCCAGTTGCAACCACAGAACATAGTTAAAAATAGTCAATGGAAGCCGGGCGTGGTGGCACACACCTTTAATCCCAGCACTCGGGAGGCAGAGGCGGGAGGATCTCTGTGAGTTCAAGGCCAGCCTGGTCTACAAAGAGAGTCCAGGACAGCCAGAGCTGTTACACAGAGAAACTCTGTCTCGAAAAACCAAAAAAAAAAAAAAAAGTCGATGGCAATTTCTTGTAATCACATTAAGTCTTTTCTATTTTATACATCTGGATTTTAGAGCAATTCTGGGATGTCTTCTAGGGTGTGGATATTTATTTTTGTATGGCCTATTTGTGACCAAGGGCACAGGCCAAATCTGCGTTAGCAGATAGCTCATCTTTGCTTTAGGTTTCTCTGTGTGCAACCTCTCCTCTATAAGCTGCTCTGTCTTCTGCTACTTCTGGATGGACTGTTAAGATAAAAATTGCATGAGAATAAACTGCACGAATCCAGTATCACATAGCATCAAGACAATATGGTGATGTGTATTCAATGACCAGCACCTACAGTTGTTCAAACTAAATTCTAGCAGGCCATAGCACACCAAAGCCACCACCAAGACAATGTTCTTGGGCCTACGCTTTCTTGTATCTACTTCCTGGTGTACTACAAGTTCTTTCAGTGTGTGACAAAGCTCTGTTATCCCAAGGCCATTTTTAGGACAACAGAATAGGCTGCTGTCAGTAAAGCAGGCAAGAAGTCAAAGACCTCACCAGAGCTCTTCTGGTTGGTGACTGGCTTGCCTTCCTGAGGCACAACGTGCTGGAACACATGCTGAGCACCCTGGACCGTGGCCCTCTTCAGACAGATGTCCAGCAGATCGTGGGTGGTCCCGACATTCTGGGCAAGTACAAACTGAGGGTCGGAATTTAGTTTATGGATCAAAGCAGCTACCTTCTCCGAATTTAGTCCTGTGGGGAGATCAAACGCCATTATAACACCTACCCCTCAGGGGGAAAAAAAAGAAAAGAGGCTGAAGGGGGAAGCTTTAGGATGCGGTCACTGTAGATCCTAGACTTAACTTCGCAAGAGCATCCTGGAGTGTGCTGAAGCCAGAAAGCCCTCCCCCTGCGTCCTCCCCGCAAGATGCTGTCTCCCTCCTGGCGCTCTTCGGATCTTCGGGAGGGCGACATCCCCGCCCTCGCCTAGGTCTCACCCCTACATCCCACGGCCTTTCACGCCACCGGGCCTCGCGGGTTCACGGAGCCAGCCGGGAGAGGACCTGGGAAAGCATTCGCGGGAAGAGCAGCGCCTCACCCGTGTTGTTCATGGTGCCCACGCTGCTTCGTGGGGAAACGTTAGTTTTCGGGGTCCTCTGGTGAGCTCTGGGGTTACACTACAGCCTGCTGCCTAGCTGGCCGGACCTGATTCTCGCACCCTGAGCGCCGGAAAGAGGAAACCCGCTCAATGGTAGCCGAGAGAACCGGGGTCCGCGGAGGGACAAAACTCCCCCCCATCGCGTTGCTAAGTCAGCGCCATCGGGGTTGGCCCCGCCCGGGGGAGGGCCGACAGGGGCGGGCTCGCTGACGTTGGGGCCAGTACCTTAGCCGGGGCGCGGCAGGGGGAAACCACCCACATTTGCCGCCCCTGTTGCAAGCATTGCTCACTCCTCGCCTCTGCGGCGCCCTCGGCCATCTGTGATCCCTCTTTCCTGGCTACAAAGGAGCCGTCCCGGGATCCCAACTCCTAAAGGAAACAGGCTAAGGGTTCCGTGCTAAGCCCAGATACCTCACATTCTAGCCTTGGGAAAACTGATGCCCAGAAGTCTTTTGAGTAGCCAGAAGGCGGCTCCAGGCGGTGAAAAGGAACTGAGGGGCCCAAAATTAGGCACGGGACCTTAAGATGGTTTGTCAGGTCGCAGGAAATTCACTCAAAGCCTTTTCCTGTGGGCACTTAACTGATCAATCTGCTCATTTTCAATTGCAACTTGTTGCTTGGATTCTAGTGAGAACGAACCAAGTTCTCGTATTTGAAATGATTTTGGAACCAATCTCTTTCCCATCTACCCAGAAGCCACGACCACGATTCTACAAATACACATCTGCTTGTTTCATCTACACATTCTGGGCTTCACAACGTTCATGAGCAGAGCTTAGGCTAAGGAGAATGACTAGGTCAGTTTTAGGCACCTTTTGTGGGGTGGGGGGCAATATCTGTAAAACCTGTAAATAACACACATCCCCTTCAAGATAACTAATCAGTTTTTCAAGTTTGGGGGGGGGGTGCACTGCATAAAGAGTAAGTACAATTGTACACTGTAACCTTCTAGAATCTAAGTCTTAAATTGATAATCATCCATGATTATCCAGAGGAATTCTGCTGTCTGGAAAAAGCCACATGTGTCAGACACCCATCTGTCATTGGAGAATTCAGTCTCTGTGTCCCTGAGAGACTTAGCTAAAGACTGGCAATTCGACGTAGCAACCATCTCCAAGGGAGCCCATCAACTACCCTATTCTGAGATTTTCTCCATTGTCTGAAAAAGAGAAGCAAGCTAAAACTCATGCTGAAAAAAATCATAGGTTCTTTCACAAAATGATGTTCAAACTTCCTGACCGATTCAATTCATAAAATTTTATTCAACATCTACAGTACAACAGGTCCTCAGCAAGTTTTTGATGTGAAGATTAAAACCTTTTGTCTTGTCCACAAGAAACTCATGATGTGGGCCTGAGAGGTGGCTCAGCAGATAAGAGTACTTACTGTTCTTCCAGGGGACCCGATTTCAATTCTTAACACCCAAGTCAGAAAACTGTAAGTCCAGTTCCAGAGGATCCAACACTTCCTTCTGGCTACCATGGGCACTCATCCCATGTAAACAAATATACACAGAGACACACATACACACCACGTTAAAAAATATTTTTTAAAATGTGGTGGGAAAGACATGAAACATAATCTATATTGCCACATAGTAGTGCTATATAGCAGCAGCTAGTAGTTAGAGTCAGATGCTTGGGGGAAAAGGTGATGAGGCTGCACTTGCTTGGCATGCATGAGGACCCTGAATCTAGTCCTCAGCACCCAAAAAGAAAAAGGGAACATGTGATGATAATTTTTTTTTTTTTTGGTTTTTCGAGACAGGGTTTCTCTGTGTAGCCCTGGCTGTCCTGGACTCACTTTGTAGACCAGGCTGGCCTTGAACTCACAAAGATCCACCTGCCTCTGCCTCCCAAGTGCTGGGATTAAAGGCGTGCGCCACCACTGCCCGGCTGTGATGATAATTTTTAAGAGTGGATGGAATTTTACAAGACAAAGAATAAGAGGGAGGGCATTCAAGGTAACAGCAAAGATACAAGGTGTGGGAGTGCCTGACAAAATCAAATGCAAGCCTCTGTGCATCACAATCTGATGAGGTTGAGAGTAACAACTCCGTTGAGATCAGAGGCAAGATGCAGGACCAGGAAAGGAGGCGTAGGTTGGGATATAAAGGGCTTTATATGCCACACCTGAGCATCTGGGCTGTATTCTGTGCTTAATTATAGTCAAAAATAGGTTTGAACAAAGGAGCAAATATTCTCAGATCTGTGTAAAGAAAAATCGGGTGACTCCAGGGAGGGGAGAGATTCTGGAGACAGGGAAATTAGAATGCTATTACAGAAGAACATTTGGGAGATAACGACAGCCTTAGATTGTGGAGAGGGAAAGAGCACAGACAACCTCGAAACTTCCAGTTGAACTAGAGGATAAGAGATGTTGTCATTGACTAAGACCCAGATTTTAAAACTGTAGGTTTTAACCCCATATGGGATCATGTGACTGGTGGGGGACAGGAATCATGAAAAATTTTCCATCAGGGGCTTGAGAGATGGCTCAGCAGTTAAGAGTACTGGCTGCTCTCCTAGAGACCCTGTGTTCAATTCCCAGAACCCACACTGTGGCTCATAACCATTTGGAACTCCACTTCCAGGGGATCTGATGCCTTCTGGCCTCCATGGGCTCTCTGATGTGGTACAAAAACATACATACAAGTAGAACACCAATACACATAATTTAAAAAACTTAATCTTTTTAAGTTGGCAATTGTAAAAGGTTTCTGAGCATGTGATAACCAAAATTCATCCAAAATCCAGCATTCAGTGAATTGGAGATGTGTCTGGCAATACTTAACCTGTGTTGTCTCAAATGGCATCACGGCAGCCTGATATTTGGATACAGGATATGGACACTGCCTGTGTATGCTGTCACACCATGCCACACCAACAAACATTGTCTGAGACACCTCAACCATAGACTATACACTGTTGTATACTATGAATTGCAATGTTTTATTGTACATACAAGATATTCTGCTCTTATTGAAATATAGTGGTTTAATTACAGAAACATTTTAAATATCTCCTGTCATTTTCTTTTCTTTCTTTCTTTTTTTTTTTTTTTTGGTTTTTTGAGACAGGGTTTCTCTGTGTAACAGCTCTGGCTGTCCTGGACTCGCCTTGTAGACCAGGCTGGCCTCAAACTCACAGAGATCCGCCTGCCTCTGCCTCCCAAGTGCTGGGATTAAAGGTGCCACCACTGCCCGGCCATCTCCTGTCATTTTCTTTTTTTAACATTTATTTATTTATTATGTATACAGTATTTGTTCTACATATATGCCCGGGCAGCAGATCTCAATGTAGATGGCTGTGAGCCACCATGTGGTTGCTGGGAATTGAACTCAGGACCTTTGGAAGAACAGCCAGTGCTCTTAACCTCTGAGCCACCTCTCCAGCCCTCTCCTGTCATTTTCAAACTAGCATATCATTAGATTTTTATTGTGTTAGAATGTTTGATTTTAAAGATAGCTCTTTGAGTTGCTGACTTGTGTTTCATAAAAAATTCATTAAATGACTGAAACCTAACTTTTTAAATTATTCAATATGTATTTATTGATAACTATATTCACTTATAAACATTCAGTTAACTACTAACCCTAAGAATGACTACAACCCCTATTACCTAATCACTAAATCTATTGATAACTATTACAACTATTTTCATAACCTTTTAGAAGGATACAGTCTCTGGGGAAGGTCCTCAGTCGTCAGGAACACAGTCTCTGGGGTAGACCCTTTAATGCACTTAGCAGTCTTTCTTCTGGAATATCTCAGAAGTAGATCCGTCAGGGTAAATTGGCTATGGTGGCTTCACCTTAAATAAGGCTTGAGGCTTCCTTCTCTCTAGGAGACCTCAGCCATCTGTAAGCCAACTTATTTCCTTTGTATCAGCAACTCTGCCACTCTCCCTCAGTCTTTAAAGCTGGCCACAGTTTCATTCAGGCCACTGTTTGGACGAGTCAAACCCCTTTAAGCAAAAGCTGAGCCACAGGATTTAGTCCTTGGCCTTTTGCTGTCTTGCTGAGGCTTTCTCTGCTCACCAGCTTCTTTCTGCCTCATGGAGATCTGGCCTTCAGTCCACCAGCACTTTCTCCATCAGATACAAACTACTCATTGTTTCTAGCATGAGGACTCTCTAGCATCAGAGCTCTCTAGCATGGGGCCCCCTGGCCTCCATCCACTAGTCCTTAAATAGGATCTCTCCTTGTTCCACCTGCTTCAGCTTAATTTGGGCTCTGGCCACTTAACAGCTGAAAACAACACCAGGCCATAAACCTTGTTTTTAGTCCCTAGAGTCTCTCCTTGTTTCACCTGGCCTCCTCCTTGTTTAGTCCATAGAGACTCCCCCCATTTCACCTGACTTCATCCTTGTATTTATTCCATAAGCTGATAAACTAATTGCCCACAGCCAAGTTGATCTTCATGCCCCAGATTAAGAGTCTGTATCAGAAACCCCTAGATATTTACTAAATCTAATTTATATTAATCTAACTCCCCTTACAAATGACCTTTGGCCTGGAATTAAAAGAGAATTCCTGCCGCGCGGTGGTGGCGCACGCCTTTAATCCCAGCACTTGGGAGGTAGAGGCAGGCGGATCTTTGTCAGTTCGAGGCCAGCCTGGTCTACAAAGCGAGTCCAGGACAGCCAGAGATATTCAGAGAAACCCTGTCTCGAAAAAACCAAAAAAAAAAAAAAAAGAGAATTCCTAACATTTTCTGACTGTTTGTTTCTATTTATTTATTTGTTTGTTTATTGGCACAGTGTCTCACCATGTAGCCCTGGCTGGCCTTGGAGTTCCAGAGATCTTCCTGCCTCTGCCTGGAAGTAAAGGCATGTACAACCACACCTGGTTCTTCCAGCAGTTTCTAAAATGGCACTAAGTGTACTTCTCCCACAGAGAGTTGTTTTACAATTATTTGTTATATTTGTGTATGCATGTGTGTAAGCACATGTACACCCCCTTCCAAGTGCCCTTATATGATAAGACATTCTCACTAGCCCACTTCAGCCATGTTTCATTCTACATTCATGCAAAGCATCATTCTCAACATTGGATATTATAAAACAAAACTATTGACCAACTCTAAGAAATGCTAAAGATAGTTCATAACCTACAATATCGAGTATCCAGTCACTATTTAGTTCTTCTGTAAAATAAGCAAACACCTCCATTATATCAGTATGAAACTCATCTCAATATTATATGCATACCAAAGAATTGTATTAAAATAAGTTTGTGATTTATCAGTAATAAATTTTTGATTCATATACACATTCCCCTGGGGTCAAATAAAAAGTACTGAGGTGACATGGGGTTGTGAGTGGAAAAAGTTTAAGAAACACTGAAATATGTTGAAAATCCAGAAAGGCCAGGTGTGATGGCCGTTCCTGGTTGTCACCTTGACTGACAGGCTAATGAGACCACTGACACTAAAAATACTAGAATAAAATAAAACAGTGGTTCTCAACCTGTGGGTTGCAACCCCTAAGAGGGTTGCATGTCAGATATCCTGAATATGGGATAGTTACATTGTAATTAATAAAAGCAGCAAGAATTACAGTTATGAAGTAGAAACAAAATAATGTTATGGGTGGGGGGGGTGGTCACCACAGCATGAGGAACTGTATTAAAGGGTCACAGCATTAGGAAGGTTGGGAACCACTGCTGTAGTAAGATGGAACATGGTGGCCTTAGGACAACTGCAGTGGAAGTAGAGGGTGGGTAGAAGCCTCACTGCAGTTAAGTTGAGATGGACTTATGTGTACGAGGGAGGGGTGGTGAAGAACGGGGCCAGTACAGATGAGAGATGGGATTGTATGTCAGAGAGCGTGCAGTTGCTAACATAAGCACTCAGGACAAGGGCAGATGAAATCATCCAGGAGGTGGAGGGGACTTGTTTTACAGCTGCTCCTCCCCTTTCATGCCCGTAGTTATGTTTCCCCACCTAGAGATTCCTATCACCATCTCCTCCCAGATCTCCTGCTCTACCCTATTGTCAGGGTGACACCCTTCGTACCAGCTTTCCACCCAGCAGCTCACACCCATACACTCAACCCTCGTGTGGGCACGGAGGGAAGGTACACAGTAAACTGGTTTTCCCTTGGGTCCTCCCCGAGGGACCCACCCAAGAAGACAATTCCCCTCAAATAAAATTCTTATGATGCTTTCCCCTCTAACTCCAGCCAGAAGAGATATGGTGGGACCCAGTGACACCTCATGGTGGGACAAAGCTAAGCCCAGGGGACCAGCACAATGGGCCACTGCAGGTAGGCTTTTTATCTAGTACTTCTATGGAGCTTCACCCAGGTGGCACAAACAGGGATAGTCTCCAGCCAATTCTCCATCGAGGTCCCTCCTTTGTTGTCCACCAGTCACATGCTGGTCAACTGCTTCTATTTTGATGGAAAAGATCAGACTTTTATGGTGGATAAAGGTCTGGACCAGAATCTAACACAAACATTTTGTAAGCTCATGAAAATCATTTACAATTGTTTCCCTGACAACTCTGAGGCTTGCTTTTGTTGAAAGTCTCCTGATAATTAATAAATTGCAGGGTTTACATATTTTTAGCCTACTGAAATAAATCCAGCTTTTAGATGCTCTGCTTGACCCACATGGGTCTAGCTCTACAATCCAGATTGGCCTCCAACTTCAAATTTTCCTCTCTCTGCCTCTTACGTTGTAGAATTACAGACCTGTGTCATCACATCTAGTTTCAATATTTTGAGTCAATATTTAAAGTTGAGATGTTCTCTGTAAAACTCTGGGTAGCTGCTTGTTTTTGTTTGTTTGTTTGTTTTTGTTTTTTGTTTTTCAAGACAAGGTTTCTCTGTGTCACAGCTCTAGCTGTCCTGGACTTGATTTGTACACTGGGCTGGCCTAGAACTCACAGAGATCTGCCTGCCTCTGCCTCCTAAGTGCTAGGGATTAAAGGTGTGTGCCACCACACCTGGTGGGGGCTTGTTTTAAAAACATTGTCATTCCAGCTGGGTGGTGGTGGTGCATGCCTTTAATCCCAGCACATGAGAGGCAGAAGCAAAACTCACATGTGAGTTCGAGGCCAGCCTGGTCTACAGAGTGAGTTCCAGGACAGTCAGAGATACAGAGAAATCCTGTCTCAAAAAACCAAATCAAAACATACATAAATAAATATATATACATATATGTATATATGTGTGTGTATATAATACATAAGTGTTATTTCATATACATATATATATTCATTTCAAGGCTGGGGAAAAGCCCAGTTGTGTAAGTGCTTGCTGCATAAGAGTAAGGCTTGAGTTTAGCTTCCTAACATCTATGTAAAAAGCTAGGCATAGCAGCATGCTGAGCTCATTGGCCAGCCATTCTGGCCTAATTGGTGACTTCAAGGTTCAGTAAGAGACTCAGAAAATAAGGTGGAGAACTGTCAAGATAGCTGTATGGGTTCTTGCTGCCAAGCCTGACCACCCAAGTTCAATCCCCAGGACCTACGAGATAAAAGGAGAGAACTGACTTTCACAAGTTATCTTCTGATCTCTACATGTGTGCCGTGGCACATCTGTGCACACATATGAGAAATAAAATGTAATATGAATAAAATTTAAAAAATAAAATAGAGCATGATAGAGGAAGACATACAACACTGACCATGACCTCAACATTCATACAACATACACATATGTACACATGCAAAGACATCCTCCACCCCAGCTGGGCGTGGAGGATCTCTATGTGTGTGTGTATATGTGTGTGTGTATGCATATATATGTATATATGTGTGTGTGTATATGTGTGTGTATGCATATATATGTATATATGTGTGTGTGAATCCTTTGCTTCACTCATTTATCTCGATGGCCTATGGAAGCAGCTTCTTCAGCCTCTCATGTAGGGCTACCTAAATGGAGTTTGGAGGCATTGTCTCTCCTTTCCATTCTTTTCTCTTATCCTCATCCTTGGACTGAGAAAAGCCCCCAAGAAATGATATACTAAGGCTTGGAGATTTCCAGCCTGGAACTTTCTGAGACAAAGGGATCTATAGCCTATTGCCACACTTTCTATTTTTGTTTTTGTGTTTTGAGACAGAGTGCCACTATGTAGCCCCTGCTGGCCTGGAGCTTTCTATCTACAGACTGTCCTTGAACTCACAGAGACCTACGTATGCCACTTATGCCTGGCCCTTCAGGACATTTTCAACACATGAGCACAGGCAGACTGCTTTCTTATAAGGTCTATGTTCCTTGCTGACCCCAAATCCCTTCCAAGTTTAGCCCAGCACTTGACATTTCTCTCCTGGCCCAAAGACTTAGGCTTTAGGCATACTCAATATTAGTTGTAAATTATGTTTGGGTTTTTGCTTGATTTGTTTCCTGAAACATCTCCCAAGGATCTTGAATGAGGCTGTCTCAGCAAAGTTTTTTTTCTCTGCCTCTGGATAAGACACTATTTCCAGTTACAATTTTCTCAGGTGCTTGCAATCTTCTGAATAGTCTAGACAGAGAAAAGGACACATACAGAGACAGAAGCCTGGATGGATCAGGGTGTAATGCTGGAAAGATGAGACAGTCTGGTCAAATTAGAACACAGGGAAGTCTCAGGATCTCAGAATGCTCATTTCCTTTGTGTAAAACCACAGAGTATTTACCTATCACCTATGCAACCCTCCCAGGTAGTTTAAATTATCTTTCGATTGCTGATAACACCTAATGTAATTTAAATACTATGTAAAAAGTTGTTACATCATATTGCTTAGGGAATAATAAGAAAAGTTCATTCATTCAGTAGAGATGCATTTGTAAAGATTGTGTGGGTTGATGTCTGTCTTTGTGTGTGTGTGTGGGTGTGTGTGTGTGTGTGTGTACACGTACGTGTTTGACTACAGTGCCTAAGAATGCCAGAGGCATCAGAGCTGTCCTGCTGCCCTGGAGCTGGAGTTATGAGCTGTCTGACGTGGGTACTGAGAACAAGACTCAAGTCCTCAGAAGACATGTTTAATTGCTGAGCCACCTCTCCAGCTTCCAGGAGCATTTTTTTTTTCCTGAATATTTTCAATCAGCAATCAGTCAAACTTCCACATGCAGACTCTGTGAAGATGGGACCTGTGGACATGGAGGATCACTTACAATTGATTAAATACACTTGAAATAGTTCACTATACACCATTAGTAACAACTCATGACATGCATGATGTGTACAAAATTCCAAGCAAGGAGAAGCCCTCACAATACCTAACATTTTCCAGTGAATGCATACTTTGGGGGCTAGAAAGACGCTTCAGTAGTTATGGATGCTTGTTGCTCTTCCAGATGAACCAAGGTCAGTTCCCAGCACCCACATCAGATGGCTTACCTTCTATAATTCCAGCTTAGGGGGGGAGCTGATGCTTCATCTGGCCTCCACCAGCACCTATACACACGAGATACACGCGTGCACACATATATGCACGCACACACACACGAGATACACACATACAAGAGATACACACACAGATACATGCACACACAAGATATACACACACATAAAATAAAAATAAATCTTAAAAGAAACTCACTTTTGAAATTGGCAGTGGTAATGTGAACTAGAAACTTTGTGCTATTGCCACATGGAGGAGCATTTTAGCTGGGAAAATAGTTTCTTATACTTACTGCTAAGAGGGAACAGTCTTGAATTGAGAAATTTTGTGTGAATAGTGTGTATGAGTGTATGTGATGTATGTGAGAGATATTTGTGTGTGACATGTGTGTGTGAGATGTGTGTGTGAGATGCATGTGTGTGTGAGATGTGTGTGTGTGAGAGAGATGTGTGTGTGTGAGATGTGTGTGTGTGTACATTTTTGGAGGCTAAAGTTCTTCCTCTATTGCTTTTCACCTTGTTTCTTGAGACAGGGTCTCTCACTGAACCTGGAACTTGCCATTTTAGTTAAATTGGCTGGCCAACCAGTCCCTAGGCATCCCTGCCTCTCCACCTACTCCAGTGCTTGGGTTACAGAACATTGCCACATCTTTTACATGAGTTTTAGGACCAAAACTCAGGTCTTCACACATGTACAGCAAACCCATTACTCACTGAGCCATCCCCCTAGCTCTTGTGTGAAGGTTTAGGACCATATTCTTTTAATAAAAACCACCTGCTCTGAAAATTACTGTGATAGAAGTATACAATAAATGGTGGGAAAAAGAAAACACTTAAGAAGTCAGAAATGAGGTTGAAGGATAGTTTATAGTCATATTATAAAGTCTTTGATGGCATGTACCTTTTACTCATCTGGATATTTCTTTTCTTGGTTGTTTTGTTTTGCTTTCTTTCTTTCTTTCTTTCTTTTTCCTTTTTTTTGGTTTTTCAAGATAGGGTTTCTCTGTGTAGCTCTAGAACTAACTCTGTAGACCAGGCTGGCCTTGAACTCACAGAGATCTGACTGCTTCTGCCTCCCGACTGCTGGGATTAAAGGTGTGCACCACCAAGCCCAGCCATTACAGTTTTGAACTGCCATGTGGGTGCTGGGATTTGAACCTGAGTCCTTTGGAAGAGCAGCCAGTGCTCTTCACCAATGTGCCATCTCTATAACCCCTTGTTTTGTTTTGTTTCGATACAAGGTTTCTCTGTATATCCCTGGCTGCCCCTAGAACAGGCTCTATAGACCAGGCTGGCCTGGAACTCAGAGACCCATCTGCCTCCCAAGTGAGTTCTGGAATTAATGGTGTGCACTGCCACCTCCAAATCCATTGAGATATTTCTATTTGTACAAAATACCCCAGTGAGAAATATTCTCAAATAATGTTAATGCTGAACCAAGTCGTCTTGTCTGCTGTGCACTGTGCCAGCCATTGAAATATCTTTTGCAAAAAGAGAGGTTAGGGGCTGGGAAGATGGCCTGCCTTTTCCAGAAGACAAAGAGTTCAGTTCCCCACATCAAGCAGCTTACACCTGCCTTAGCTCCAGGGGATCTGACACATCCTCTTCTAGTCAACACAGGCACCTGCATACCCCTAAGGAAAAAATAAAAATAAATGTTCTCTCTGTGTGCGTCTATCTGCCAAGTGGCCACATGTGGAGACCAGGTGGCACATTTCAAGTCTGCATCCTGCAGGACAGGAACTGGGGCTGCTGACAGGCTGAGGATGGGAAGGCCACTGGACGTTAGGAGGTCACCCATGCTCTGCACACAGTTAGACTGTATCAGCTTACCACCACGGCCCGCAGAGCCGAAGTGCTACCCACACCTCTCAGGTGGGTGGTTTTTAAAGGTTGACAAAAAGCAGGTGAAAAGGGTAGAAACAACTCCCTCAGGTTCTCCTTCGACCTCCCCATGCACACGTGCCTATGAGTGAACACACACATCCCACGACACATGACACATTACCCCACAACACATAAAATGATTAAATGTACTAAAAACTTTTAAAGATAAGCCAAAAGGAAAAAAAAAATACACAGCACACAAAAAGGAAACATAAATGACAAACATGCTAGAAGAGCAAATTGAAATTGAAATAAGGTAGCATTTTATGCCTCTGTAATAAAACAATTAAAAGAAAGCTAACAAAAACACTGCTGACAATCTTTATATGCTGCTGGTGGGAGCACAACTTCATATCGCCAGCTCAAAAACATTTGTCAGTGCAGTGACCGCTGCTGCGTGACAGGAGCACATCCTAAGAACGGCAATGTTTACTTCATTGTTATGCAAACACGCAGTGAGCTTGCATAAGCCTGGGTGGTATAAGTCAATCTTTTGATATGGTCTCTTGATACAATCAAGATGAGGAGTGATGAGGTTAAAGCTAATGTAACATGGCACATTATTTGGCAGTAAAGTTTTTATGTAAAAAGAAGGGGCATCCTCTAACTGGGGCAATGATGAGTATACAGTCATGAACACATAAAGAGCTATTTATCATCAAACATCACAAACTGCCTGTGCCATGGTATCCCGCGGCTGGCAGTACACATTCCACAAACTTGTAATCTGTTGTGCTGTGGCACTGGGACACAAGGTCACTAGGCCAAAGGAACTTTTCAGCTCCACTATAATATCACAGAAGCACTGTCCTGTGTGCCATCTGTCACCGACAGAAACATCCTTATGTAGCACATGGCTACGTCTCTTATGTAGGTGCACATATTTCCTAACCCAGCAAGACCACTCTAGAGCCACGATGGCTACCAGGAGCTTGTGGGCTACTTAAGGTAAAATTTCAAGTGTGGATTGGGAATGTATCTCAGTGGCATCGTGAGTGCCTAGTAAGTGTGGGGCTCTGGCCTCAACCTAGCACAAGAACTAGAACAAAAATTCAGTTTTTCAGTGGAGCAGTCACATTCTCTGTGTTCAGTATTTGGTTGGAGGTTAGGCCACTATGTCAGGCTGCTGTACTGTAGAATATATCTGGCCTTTGCTACTTTGTGGGTTCTTCTTTTTCCCACCCCTTATCTCCCCAGTTTCACCCTCTATCAGTAGATAGGAGAAAAAGGAGAGAATGGAGAGAGGAAGATAGAGATACTTGAATCTAATTTCTTTCTTCTTATTTCTTCTTTGAGCACGACTACTGACAAACCATAACCATCCCCCCTGAATGAACAACCTCCTCCCCTGGGCCCTCAAATTTATATACCCTCTGAAAAATTCCCAGAATTGCAAACATCACACAGTCACAGAAACTGTCTGCAGCTGGTATGAGGCAAATCATAGTCAGGTGCTGCAAAGCATTCCCCCACACACACACACACACCTGGGATTAAAGCAAAAACATTCTTATCTCTGTGTTTTTTAAAGAAACCAAAATTCCAGTTTCTCACAACAGTAGAAGGCTTTCATCACCACAGTCCTATTGGACAGTGCTTCCTAGAAGAAATTGCTTCACTGGGAGTCATGATCAAGACTGTTTAATTTAGCCTTGTTGGTGATTGCACAGAATCGCCAAAAAAACAAAAACAAAAACAAAAAAAAAAAACAAAACAAAACAAAAAAAAAACCCCACTAGCTCATTCATAAACATTTGCATAAAATACTACACAGAAATAAAAATCTACCGGAATGAGTTTCAGAAACAGTATTTACTGCACATAGCAAATTACAAAGTGAACACCATGAAGCCATTTTTAAAGGTTCAAAAACAAGACAAACTAAAGAATGTATTGGTTACAGAGACATACAAAATGACAAAATAATGAGGGTACATGTAGTTTGGTGGTAGGGTACCTGCCTTTGGTTTATGAACATACACAGAGAGAGAGACAGATTCCACAGCACCTCAAAAGAGTCAAACAAATAGACAAATCAATGTTAAAATACCAAGTCCAATATAGTTAACAACGGGGAGATAATATGAACTTCAAAGGTATTTGTTCTTTCTCTGTCTCTTTTGTTTTGATTTTTTTGTTTGTTTTTTGAGTTTTTGTTTTGTTTTGGTTTGGTTTTGGTTTTTCGAGACAAAGTTTCTCTGAGTACCAAGCTGTGGCTGTCCTGGACTCATTTTGAGGACCAGGCTGGCCTCAAACTCACAGAGATCCACCTGCCTCTGCCTTCCAAGTGCTGGGATTAAATGCATGCACCCACCACGCAAGGCTCTTTTGCTTTTTAAATTTTTTTTTTTTTTTTGGTTTTTCAAGATACAGTTTCTCCATGTAGTCCTGGCTAACCTGGAACTCACTTTGTAGACTAGGCTGGCCTCAAAACCAGAGATCCATCTTTCTCTGCTTCCCAAGTGCTGGGATTAAAGGTATGCAACACCACCGCCCAGCTTACTTCTCTATTTCTTTTTCTTCTTTCTTTCTTTTTTTTTTTTTTGAGACAGGGTTTCTCTGTGTATCTTTGACTGTCCTGGACTCACTTTGTAGACCAGGCTGGCCTTGAACTCACAGAGATCCACTGCCTCAGCCTCCCAAGGCCTGGGATTAAAGGCATGCACCACCATGCCTGGCAATTCTCTATTTCTTAAATTGGCTCATAGATGTTCATTTTACTCATTATAACTAATTTTTTGTATTATCTGTATTTTGTATAAGTGAAGTCTCTCTTCTTAAAACGGCCACTGTGTCTGCAGTGTAAGTAATAAAACGAAGAGAGGAAGGAATATAAACTGGGTGTGGTGTGCACATGTGGAACTCACTACTTAGGTGGTGGGAACAAGACTATTCTGAGTCAAAGCCAGCCTGGGAAACATAGGGAGACCTGGAGAGGAGGAGATGGAAGGAGAAGGGAGGCAGAGGTGAGGGTGGGGGGCTGGGGAGAGCAGTGGAGAGAAGAAGAGGAGTTTGGGGATGGTAGGAGACAGGGGAAGGGTTGAGAGACATCTTAGGAGACAATAATCTTATCCAGACAAGAGGTAGATAGTGACCTAGATCAAGAAGGCAGTAATATCTGGGTATGGTGGTGCAGGCATTAACTTCCAGCACTCAGGAAGCAGAGACTAGAGGATCCCTGAGTTCGAGGCCAGCCTAGTCTACACAGCATGTTCCAGGCCTACATAGTGAGACCCTGTGGGGGTGGGGGGAAACAACAGAGGTGGAATTGGATGGATATGGGATACACACTGGTGGTGGTGTTGTGGGGGATGTTTGTCTGGAGTGATGTGGAGCGTGAAGGGAGAACTTTGAAGTCAGACTAGGGACTTTGGAGAAAGCCTTTCTGAGGAGGTGAATGACCACCAAGTCATGACCAACTGGGAATTTCTCAAGCAACAATGCCTGGGAGAAAGGAACTCTAGCTGGACTGTTCTAGTTCGCTCTCTGCTGCTGTGATAAAACACCTACCAAAGGCAGCTCCAGAAGGAAAGGGTTTGTGCTGACATGTCCTAGTCACAGCCCAGTGCCCTGGGACCCGAACAGGAATAGGGGCAGGAACCACAGAGGAAATTGCTTATTCACTTACTCTCTATGGCTTACTCAGCTATCTTTCTTTCTTGATTTATTTCTTTTTTATGTGTAGGGGTGTTTTGCCTATGTAAATAGTACATGCAGTACCCGTGACAGCCAGAAGAGGGTCTCAGATCTCCTGGAATCGGAGTTACAGAGCTTCTGGGAATTGAACCCAGGTCCTCTGAAAGAGCAGCCAGCACTTTTTTAACAACTGAGCTATTTCTCCAGCCCTTCAGCTTACTTTCTTACACAACCCAGGAAGAACCACCTGCCCAACCCTACCGTGAGTTGGGCCCTCCCACATCAACCACCAATCAAGAAAATTTCCCATAGACAAGTCAATGGGCCAGTCTACTGGAAGTAATTTCTCAGTTGAGGTTCCCTCTTCTCAGATGTATCTAGTTTGTGTCACATTGACAAGAATTAAGGAGCACATGGAAGTAATGACTCATGCAGATTCATCTTAAGGCAGTGGGTCTCTGTTTAAAAACTGAAGACTAATCATAGAACTAAAGGAGAGGGGTTGGAGGGCCAATTGTACCCACTGAAGAATTGAAACACAAAACCTGAAGGATTTACAGGCTCTGCCTTCAGCTTTCTTCCCTCTGCTGGGGGGAAAAAAGGCAGTTCCTTGTGAGAAACAGGATAATGGGCAAAGAAATAGCTCAGTCAGTGAAGCACTTGGCAACATGGGACCTGAGTTTAACCCCCAGAACCCATATAAAAAGATACTAGCTGTATATGGCCCATACCTGTAATCCCAGTGCTGAGGAGGTAGAGACAGGGATACCTGATATCTGCTGGCAACCAGCCTAGCCTGATGTGCCAGTCCTAAGCTCCAGTGAGAGGTCCTGTCTCAGAAAAACAGGTAGATGGCTCCTGAGGGACACTACTACAGGTGAGGTTGTCTTCTGCCTCCAGGTACACATGGACACAGGCACTCACACCCAAACAAGAGAAGAGAAACAGGACGAAGCATGTCCTCAGTGCTGTGGAGATCAGGTAGAAAGGGTCCTGACTAGGTCCTGAAAATGCTTCCTGTGTAAGGCCTTGAGTCAGGGTGAGGTTAGGGGTGGGGTAGGTTGGGGGAGAGGGAGCACCTAATTTTTTCAATTAAATAAGTTACTCCCCACTCTTATAAAATGCTCACCTATGGTCACCAAGACAGAAATTTTACTGAAGTATAGAAAAGTTGTACTGAAGACAGAAAAAAAAAAAAAAGGCAAATCACAGGAGATATGAAACTGGAGAGATTTGACCTTCCAGAAAACAATAATTAGATACCACTGGAGATTACAGATCTTTGTTTCCTTTTAGGAATGCTGTTGGACTGGCTTTGTTTAGCTGTCCAGGGTTTCAATCTGCCTCTTGTTTGTGAAGTGGAGTCTACCTGAAGCAAATGTCCCAGAGCAATAATCATGATGTTGCCCCCTCTTCTTCCTTTTCTTGGTTCAAAAAAATGAAAAGGTTACTAAATAAAGCACAAAGGAAAGGGTGACTCGGTTCCCCCCTTCCCAGAGCTATCTTCTTCTCTTACACATGCCAATTCTTTCTTGGTTTTCATTTGGGCTACGAACACATTCAACTTCACTTCTATATGATGAATCATTCCTTCTTGGGACAAGAAAGAAAAATAAGTGGAAGAAAAATAAAGTGATAATCAAAACTAGAAAGTACATAGGAAAAAAGTTTCTCTTTTTAGGACTAAAAAAAAAGTGTTTCCTAAAATCCCTTAATTTAAAAACCTAGAGATGTAGCTCTATGGTGAATGATTGCCCAGCAAGTAGGAGTCCCTGAGTTGGAGATTAGGTAGTGAGAGGCCAGATTTCTTCAATTAAATAAGAAACACAGGATCCAGGGAGCTGACCATGCCAGTATATGTCTGTAATCCCATCATTCAGGAACTGAGGCAAGAGAATTCTAAATTTGAGGTCCATCTGGGCTACAGAGAAAAAGTCTGTTTCACAAAGCAATATCAGAAGAAAAGCAACATAGAATAAAAAAAAAAAGAGAGAGAGGCCAACATTTGAAATCCACTCAACTTGGCTGTACCATTTAGAGATGTGTCCATTTCCTCTCCTAAAAAGGGATGTTCCTACTTAAACATAAAATATCTCAAATAAAATTATTCCAGCAGCAACTATGTCATAGACTTTGCTGGTTTTGGTCATTTAATCCTCATTAACAACCCTCAATCAGAAGCGGGTTCTGTCACTATCCCTATTTTACAGACAAAACAATGTAAGGCATAGAGAGAATGTGCACAGATCATCACACAGCAAGTAAAGTGAGTGAGTGAAGGGAGTAAAGCAGCAGACTCCTCAGGATACAAAGTGTCTGACTTCAGAGGCTAAGAACTTAGACCCTCCAAACCAAACGAAGATCAAAAGACATACTGTAAGTGGACAAACCTGAAGAAGAAGGTTCTTTAGGCTGGCTGATTTAAATAATAAGCCCAAGTTTTGACAGACAGACGCGTCATTATCATGAAGCTTTTCTTTGGTACGTGTTAGTAACGACTAAGTTTTCCCTTTCATTCGATATAGTTGGAAAATAACGATGGCCACTCAACATTCAAACAAGGAACACGTAACAGAAGCATGGTACAGCGAGCAGTCACTGGGATAGCAAAAGGCATCACTCCTACGTTCAGAGTCAGCAAAAGAGGTTGTAAATCCAGCAGAAATCTAAAATTGGCAATAGATCCGTAAAGTTTTTCTTAAAAACAAATACAACTCAAGTCTCCAACTGGAACAAAGTTCTTCAGACTAGTGATTTCCACGCGAGCCAAGTTTTGTTATCGAACTGTTTTATGAAGTCTCATAACTATAAAATCATTTCAGGAATGCAAGGTTATGCTGCCTCAGCAGCAACGAAGTTTATGCCCCCTTTGATGGAATTGTTTAATGATGCCCTTAAGCTGCTGCTGCATCCACAAGTAACAGCTGGAGAGAAATGCCCTGTTTGGGACTGAGAATTTGCTTCAAAGGGAACATAGAGTTTGCTGACATACAAGGTGACAAAGCCTACGAGTCGTTACTGTTAAATACTTTTAAAATCAGCCAGGCGGTGGTGGCGCATGCCTTTAATCCCAGCACTTGGGAGGCAGAGGCAGGTGGATCTTTGTGAGTTCGAGGCCAGCCTGGTCTACAAAGTGAGTCCAGGACAGCCAGGGCTACACAGAGAAACCCTGTCTCGAAAAAAACAAAAAAAAAAATACTTTTAAAATCGTGTACAGAGAATACTCCTGAATGGTCCCTCCGTTTTGAATCAGTGAGAGACGATTACTTTCATGTGGTGGAGCCAGGATGCGCATCCAGATTTTCAAAGCAGCTGCTCATATACGCCGTGGATGTCTGCCTGGCAGCTACAGCTTTCCCACGAGCAAGTGATGTTGGCTGAACGTAGCAGCGCGGTATGGAAACACTGGAGCCTGGCTACTCACTTCAGCACCCACCCCAACCAAAGTTCCAAGAGAAGCTGTGCCTTCTTCCCTAAGGACAAGATTCCAAAATCAAGGCGTGTAAATCAGCTTTCCATCGTTGTAACAGAATAGGTGAGATGAGAACGTAATGAGAGAAAACATTCGTTTCGGCTCACAGTTCAGGGGTTTCAGTCTATGGCCGTGGCATCCTGTTGCTTTTAGGATGATGGCTGTACAGACAGGAACTTGTACTGGAGCCATTGTTCCCTTCCACAGTGGCTAAAAAGCAAGAGTTCCACAATCCTCTTTGAGGACACACCCTCACTAACCTAAGATCTCCCACTAGACACCGCATCTTTTTTTTCAGTATTTATTTATTTCTTCAAGTTACATCTCAATCGCACTCCCCTCTCTCCACCCTCTCCTGGTCTCACCCTCCTACCCTCTTCCCCCTCTCCCTCCTATCTGCTTTTTAAAAAAAATTTAAAGTGTATCTTTTCCCCCTCCCAACAGCTCCCCCTTTTAGTCCAATAAAAGGCTCTTTTTCTTTTTTCTTTTTGTTTTTGTTTTTGCTTTTTTTTGAGACAGGGTTTCTCTGTGTAATAGCCCTGGCTGTTTTGGACTTGCTTTGTAGACCAGGCTGGCCTCGAACTCGAGCACACAGAGATCCGCCTGCCTCTGCCTCCCAAGTGCTGGGATTAAAGGCATGTATCACCATGCCCGACCCAGAAAGCCCTTTTTCTTAAAACAATAAATACAATACAAAACAATAAGAACAATTAGGCCACAGATATGAAAATTATAAGGTATAACATACATAGGCACTGCATCTTAAAGATCCACCACCTCCCAGTAGCCCCAGAGGCTGGATCAGACCCAGTTATGAGGCAAGCCCATCATTGAGCTACACCCCCTTGCATTCTCTACACAGCAAATCCTTGAACACAAGATTCATCCTCAATTCATGAGCTACTTACACGGTGAGAGCTAGGGCCCAGGTCCTGCCAGGGGCATATTCCTACTTGGCTCACCTCGGGGCTTCCCTCTGAGCAAATAGGCCAAGCCTAGTCGCTGGTGCTTTTAAATAATTCTGTCTCCTCCCTTCCTTCTTTTTTTCCCCTCATTCATTTTCCCTGTCTTTTTGCATCTGTTTTCTATTGGATCTGTTTTCTATTGGATGTTAAACGTGTAGATCCTGGGGGTGTCCTTTATATATGTGTGTGTTCTTCAATAGAGGAAGTACCTTACGGCTGTTCATTCTTGGTATAAGAGACAGATGTGAACTGAAGTTTCTGAAGACTCTTCCACTATATGGAAAAACCCTGAAGATTTCCCTTGGCTGGCTTGTTTTAGATTGAGTTCCAAGATTCTCTTGGTCTTATTTTAGACCCTTTAACAACCTAACAAGACCAAATAGGAATAACTGGTGTTTGTGTATGACAGTCACATTTTTTACCTCTTGTCTCCATCCTTCCTGTCAAATTGCCAAAGAGCTGAGTGTCCTGTAAAACCATGAATAATTGTGGTACTTGCTGACGGTCAAAAGGCAGAATGAAGCCGGGCAGTGGTGGCGCACGCCTTTAATCCCAGCACTTGGGAGGCAGAGGCAGGCGGATCTTTGTGAGTTCGAGGCCAGCCTGGTCTACAAAGCGAGTCCAGGACAGCCAGAGATATTCAGAGAAACCCTGTCTCGAAAAACCAAAAAAAAAAAAAAAAAAAAAAAAAAAAAAAAAAAAAAAAAAAAAAAGGCAGAATGATAGAAAGGAGTGGCCCTCCTTCCCAGCTGTGTGGCCTTGGACAGATCACTTAACTTTTCTGAACTTTAGAATCTCCAATCATAAATTGTAAATAATGACAACATTACCTGCTAGAGTAGCTATATGAGTCAAAAAGACAAGTATAAAATGTTTTATAAATTAAAAGGTAACATGAAAACATAAGAGAATGTCCTTCTATTTTATTTAAATGGGCTAAAGTTTGCTGAGAGCATCAGAAGAAATAAAGGCCAGTAATAAACCATGATAAACACTTTAGGAGTCTGGTGGTGGTGGTGGTCAGATCTCCTCCCCCCACCTCTGTCTCTGCCATATACATATGTATAGAAAGAGCTCTGAGAATTGCATGTTTTATAGCATTACGTAACTGCAAACCACCCATGATGTAAGTTATTTGCTACATACCCACCTTGATGTTGCCGAGATAAATTCTCCTGAAAAGATTACCTAAGTGCTAAGACATCTGTGATTAATGAAGAATATGTGTTCTCTGTTGTCTCTGGCATGAAGTTGAGTAGAATTTGGATTTTTGTTTTTCATAAAATGGGACAAATGGCTTGATTTTATTTTGGCTCACATTATTGCTGCCCCATTTCCTCAAAGATGTGTTCCCAATAGATATAAATCTATTCAAATCGATAAACATGATTTTGTGGCAGGCTAGTCAGCATTTTCTATGACTCAGAGTCCATAGGGGGGGTGGGAGGAATGGGGATTATTAAGAAAACCGTCCTTGGGTTGGCAAGATGGCCCAGAGGTTACGGAAGCTTGCCACCAAGCCTATGGTTTGAATTTGATCCCTGGAACCTGCATGGGAGAGGGGAGAATTGATTTCTGCAAGCTGCCCTCTGGCACAAGCAAGCCACCACCCAACACAAATAAACAAATAGATAAAAATTTAAAATTAAAAAGAAACTTGCCTTGAAATTAGACATTATTTTATTAAACTTTTTTAAATTTTATAAACTGTTTTGATTTGCTTCATTGCTGGGGATTGAACAGGTTTTCACACATGCTAGGTAAGTGCTCTACCACTGAGCTACACAAACCCCCTTGAGTTCTTATTGTGATGAAAATATCTGCATTAGTCAGAAGTTTATTTGTATACCAGTAACAACATCAACAAAAAACATATCTTTGCAATCTGATAGCTTAACACAGAGGTTGATCTCTCTTTTACACATGGATAGGAAGCTCTGGTCCACAGAGTTAGTCAGAACACCAGGATGGCAGATGTCCTGATGACTCTCTACAGCTGCCATGTCTGAGAACAAAAAAACTCTGTTCTGCTTTGCTTTGTCCAGAGGTGACACTATTCATTCTATCTATAGCCTCTTAACTAGGCGTCATATAGACGTCCTGATGTCAAACAGATAGGCAATATGATGAGCACAGAGACACTCAGAAAGTACAAACGTCCCTGTCACAATCCTCGGCCCCCTAAAAAGGCAAGAGGTTCTCCATGGCTCATGCATCTGTACCCTCACCCCAGCACCATGGAGCAAACTGGTCTGGTACAGACTCTCAACTGGACCTCATGCTACTTTTGTGACTGAGCAAGTTGCTCTATCCTCCATTTCCACACCTGTCAAGTAACATCCACCTCTGTGCAACTGAGAGAGACACTTTGTAATTGTCATCAGCAGGAGGACACAAAATATCTAAGGCAGCAATTCTTCCCCAACAGTTTTGCTATGGCAGGCTATCTCAAAGACTGTGGTGACATTTACCAAAGATAATGTGACCATGATTATTATGATTACCTTTGCTTATAAGTTCTCTGTAAATCATCCAAAATAGGATGAACAAGGACACCATTCTTGGGATGAGAGGTGTGGTTTCATCCTATCGTGTAATTTTTTTCCCTTCTGTGACACCATCTCCCCCACTCCAGTGCCTAAACTTTGGATTTGGATCAGCCTGAGTATGAATCTCAGTTCAGTCACTCTGTTTAGTTAGCAAGTATTCGGAACCCAAGTACATTTTTTTTTTTTTGTACTGAGATTGAATCAGGGCCTCTTAACAGTCAGGACTGTTTCTCAGGGTTGTCTATAAGATCAAAAAATAATTTGGATCAAGTTCCCAGCACGATACAGTGTAACTATCTGTCCTTGATACATTTTAGCAAGCATGTCTGCATTTGGTATGAGAGCTTTGCCACAGAGGTCTCACTTGAATCTAAGAAAACTCAAGTCAACACCACTTTAGGACCGAGCTGTCAGGAAATGGCCTTGGTTGGCACAAAAGGACTCATCTCCTAAGCATTAAGGATGAAAGGAAGTGAATAAACAACAGAGAACCTGAAATAGGAGACTTAGACATACAGATACAAATTCCTGACTTCTTCTAATGAATTGATTCTGTCTCCAGTGGTCAAAATTAGTTTCTTACAGACAGATGAGCTCTCTGAGGATGACAACAGTCCTGATTGTTTTATATCTAGCCTGATTTACTCATCCATCTGCTTGGCCCATGTAAGAGTGTAAGTGCCAATGGCACACAAAGTAGTCATAATGGGCATGACTAAGGGGTAAGGCTGGCAGGGAGGAGAAGCCATCTTCAACTATTTAGGCAAACACCAATATTGGGTGTTTTTGCTGTTCCTTTTATTTTTAATTTTTAAAGATTCTTTGAAAGTTTCAATCAGTATATATTTGTCATATTGTTTCCCATCCTCCAGCACTGCTCCTTTTGGGGTTTGAAGGGTTCTATTTGAGTTAGGGTGTCATATAACCCAGGTTTACCTACTATGTATCAGAAGTTGACCTTGAACTCCTAATCCTCCTGCCTTCACCCCTCAAGAGCTGGATTATAGGCATTTGCTACCATGCCGGGTTTATATTGCTAACCTCTGCACAGTTTAAATAAAGTACGATTTTCTTTGCTTTAAGTGGAACTACATTGAATTATCCTAATGCAAATTCTTACTAGCAAGGAAAAAAAAATTTTTTTTTTTGTTTTTTTGAGACAGGGTTTCTCTGTGTAGCCCTGGCTGTTCTGGACTCACTCTGTAGACCAGGCTGGCCTTGAACTCGCAGAGATCCGCCTGCCTCTGCCTCCCGAGTGCTGGGATTAAAGGTGTGCGCCACCACGCCTGGCCCACAAGTAAATATTATTGATAAATGTTTCTAAAATTAAGGAGATAGATTAATATAATAAATAGAATTTTCATAGATCAATTCTGGCAAAAACATGGTGGGGTAAAAGATATAGGTTAGTGGTGGATCACGTGCTCTGAGTTTGATTCTCAGCATGCAACTGCTCTTGCAGAGGACCTTAAGTTCAGTTTCCAGAAGGCTCACAGCTATCTAGAACGCCAGTTCCAGGGGATCTGATGCTCTCTTCTGGCCTCCATAGGCTCCATAGGCATTGCACTCACATGTACATAATCATACACAGACACACACATACACGAGTAATTAAAAATAAAAATACAATCTTTTAAAAAAAAGAAAGAAGTTCAAAACGGAGAAAAATAGCAATAAAAGGTGTCCTAATTAATGGGAAGACTGAGAGAGTAGTCCTTTTCCATTGGAACTTGATCTCAAGTCAAAACTTGAAGTCCAAATTTTATGTTTTCAATTACCTCCAAATAGGTACAGAAAACACTGGGGAAGAGGTAATGAATGGGGTCTGCTTCTGAGGCCTGGAATTTCATATCCCAAGCAGGCTCATACTGATTTTAACAGGAGACCTAGTATTAATACTGACTCTGTTTTCTCGAACTGAAAGGCAAAATGAAACGCAGAGTCCATTTATGATATTGCTGTGTATGTGTAGTCCATGGTCTTTGTGCCAATGTACAAGGCCACTTTATTATATATATGGGTGAAGAAACTCTCTCCTAATGACCTGCAATTCTCAAGGATTGTTATATGTTCTAGAACATACTGTGATTCATAATTTTGCTAGGTGGGGCAAAGGAATTACCTTTTCAGTCCTTGTCAGCTCTTTCCCACATTTACCTGAAGCATGTGGGATCAGAAAATCTCAAGATAATGTAAATGCTTTAGTGCTCTAATTTAGCCTCCTTGTTTTCCAGCCACCCAGGGGAGGGGAGAGGACTGCCCAAGAGAGTGCAGCCAAGACCAGAACCAGGTTTCCTGATTCCACCTCCATTTCCATATGTACATTTTTACTTCCTTTTCCTTTTGAAACAATGGACCTCAGCCTGTCATTGCCTAAGATCTGCTTTGTCTTTATAGGTCCTAGGCTTCTACCTAATCATCTCAGCATTCATCCACAATCCTCTCCCCTTCTTTATCCACAGTCCTCCTACTTTATATCCTTGTAGCATCTTATCAGGGCTTCCCAGATTCTTCTTGGAGAAGTCCTGCATGAAGCCAGATCATCTTTCCACCCACCCTCCCACCCCCTCCACGCTCTAGCATATTTTCTTACACTAAGTACATTCTGAGGAGGGGAGAGACCAAGTTTCTGGTCTCGGATGTAAACAGCACTAGGTTTAACTCCAAGTACTTAAGAACCCAAAGAAACAAAGCAGAAAGGGAATCTCTTTCAAGTTAGAGGTGGACAGCTACAGAGACACTGAAGTCGCTTCTGGACATTGCTGTCTTTTGCCCAGCTGTATGAGGACAAGAAGCATAAATTCTTACATGGAAGTGAAGGGAGTCAATGAGGAATGATAATTGAGCTGCAATTTAAGGTTGATCCATATGGTACAAGTGCATGCTGACTCATAACCAGCCCAGACAGACCTATGAAAATGACTATGGGAAAAGAGGCAAAGGATTCTTGCCTGCCAAGAGGCAGCATCCAACCATCCGGCCCCACTCCCTGCCCTTTGCACATTCCACACCGACACACATCAGTTTTATGAGAGTGTCAGCTGTGTTGAGATAAGAAAAATAAGGACATATGCTAAAAATTTTCACAATACTGAGTTTATTCCATGTGAAGGAATATCTTGCATTCTGAGATTAGATCCTTCCTTCTTTAGTCCTAAGACACGAATTAGACGGCACTGAAAGAAGGAGACAGTTTACATCCTTATGTGCTCCCTGGCAACTGAGAAACGTCACCATTCTATGTTGGCCTCTACTTTGATTTTTCAGCTATTATACTGATTTAGGAAACCCAAATATCAGTTAATCGCCTATGTAGAAAAATATGAGTCAAATAGTAAGTGGTTACCAAGTTATTAGGAATAAATCTCAATTAATGTATACTTCAGGAGAGGACTTACCAAAATTTTTTTATTCTGAACTCTCACCCATAAAACAGTTCCATAAGTAGATCAAATTAGTCATAGCAACTACTGTTTAGTAATTAATTAAATACTTCTTCATAACTTCTGACAATTTGACAGGAATAAATTTAGAAATAGCAATAAATACAGATGACACTAACTATACAAATGGAGAAGGTCCTGCTCCAAAACTCTTCATGTGTTAGGTGGCAGCTGAGCTTTCTCATCTGAAAGGAATCAAGAAATTAATTTGAACAATGATTGTAGTAATAAGAAAAAAATCCAAAACAAAATCAATCCTCTCTGGCAGAATGCCTTTGTTCATTCCCCACAGCCCACTTGCCATGTGCTGGCAAAGGAACGCTCACTCCTCAGAGGAAGCAGCATGGAGGATGAGGCCAAGTACCCTAGCCTTGCTGTGTGGAGACCATGCAGCAGCAGCTCCTACCACGACAAGCTGCCTCAGTAGCTTGTGTGGTAATGCAGTTGTGCAAGCCTTGGTCAAACCTGCTTAGAGAATAGGCAGAAAGCCCCAAGGTGTTCTCTGCTCTGACCAATCTACCCAACTCTTCCTCTACAGTGAAGGCAGGTTTTTCTCCACTCTCTATTCTCCTCTGAACCCCTCCACCTTCTAGCACCTCCCATCTCTGGAGGAGAATGTCTGGAATGGGTATTCCGCTGTTGCCCATTGCTTACAGAAGTGCCCCACCATCCTTCACTCCCATGCCCTACCTTATCCCTGCCAGAGCACTTACAGAGCTGTGTCTGTATTCCTGTCGTTCTTTTTCATGCAGAGCTAAAAGGCAAGCACAAAGTGTGTGAGCTCACCTCCTTCTCTAATGTCAGGAGTGGACATTTTGTGACAATGGGTGCTGTGGAACTACAATCCAACCATCTCTGTGTGGGCTCAAGGTCTCTTTTCCTTGACCACATGGATAGATTTTATTAAACTTTGAGAAGATATAAGTCTTAATCAGAATGTTTCTAGGGTTCTCAGCTCATATGCATGTCTGTGTGTGTGTGCATATATATGTATATATACATATATATTTAAATCAATGTGTGTGTACATGGTAGAGTAGTCTCATGCCTTAGTACATGTGTGAAGGACAGAAGACAACTTGTAGGTGATGATTCTTTTCCTCACAGGGGCTTTAGGAATCAAATTCAGATGGTCACTCTTGGCTACAATGCTCTTATCCACTGAACAATCTTCTCTGTCCAGTTTGTTCTTTTCTCTTCTTCTCCCCTTCCTTCTCTCCCCTCTCTGTTTCTCTCCTTTTTCTCCCTCCCTCCCTACTGCCTTCCTTCCTCCTTCCCTTCTTCCTGGTGGGGGGGGGGGATGTTTTGGACTAGAATAGAGGGTGGAGCCAATTTCTTTTTGGGAAACACTGTTGACCTGAATCAGATCTAGTTACTGTTGCATGGAGAATGCCACTTGCTGAGTGATGAGTTCAGCCTAGGGCGCTCTGGCTCTCTTTAGAGGCTTTCTGCCATATGTGCCCTCTTTGGCCTGAGTGATCTGGCAGAGTCAAATGCATTAGCCTAAGCACGCACACATTCTGAAACAGAGTAAACAATGATGTCAACCATCGGACAACAAAAACTCCAGTCCACAGTCATAGAGCACGTGGCTGTATTCAAGAGCAGAGCTGCCAGACATCTGCTCTTCTCTGTGTTTATTTATTGTACCAAGAGTACCATAGCAATCATAAAAGGAAAATTTATTGATTGAGGTTTTGAAACAAGATTTGAGTACGCAGCCCTGGTTGGACTTAAACTCAAGATCTTCCTGCTTCTATCTCCCCAACACTGGGAAGACAAGTGTGTACTGCCATGCCTGGCAGGAGAAATTTAAAAGGAAGAAAAACCAACTCCGAAGTCCCCACCTGTGACAATATAGGTATGTATACTCAGGCTCTGTCCACATGCACTTCTCTTCTTTGTAAAGCTACACACAGACTAAATGCAAGGCATGCAGTCTACCACTGGGCTCCAGCCCCAGGCTCTTAGATGACTTCTTACCCCAGTAGCTCAGAATACTTAGGTACCTTCATTATTCTTTTCCTCCTAGAAATCAGTCCAAAACTCAATGTTAGGAAGACCACGACACAAGCAGCAATGATCGCCTCTGTCGGTACCACAGGAGCTTTGTCTGTTGGGAAAGCAAATGCAGGGAAGAGCAGCCAACTTCTAACTTATGTGTTTCTAATATGAACCAGGAATGCATACTTTGCATATACCACCCTTTTAATTAAATCCTCCAA
Organism: Lophiomys imhausi; assembly: GCA_907164525.1. Taxonomy (NCBI): domain Eukaryota; kingdom Metazoa; phylum Chordata; class Mammalia; order Rodentia; family Muridae; genus Lophiomys; species Lophiomys imhausi. The sequence goes on from CAJQZJ010001558.1 coordinate 19,540,290, forward strand.
ACTACCCTAAAAGATGAGGAATGGGAGTCTTTGATAGGGTAGGCTACTTATTCAAAATCTCAGAATTAAGAAATGACAGAGGCAGATTTTGAACTCATTCCTTTGTGAAAGTTTCTGAAATATGAGTACCTCACCCAAAGTGATTGCTCAGGCCATTTTGTGCTTGCTTTATTATATTTTTTCCCAACTTTTTTTTTCCTGAGAAAGGATTTCTCTGTGTATCTCTGTCTTGTCCTAGAACTTACTCTGTAGACCAGGCTAGCCTCAAACTCACAGAGATCTGTCTAAAGGCATGCACCAGCACTACCCAGAGCTAGTTTGCTTGCTTGCTTTTTTCTTTCTTTCTTCCTTCTTTCCTTCCTTCCTTTCTTGCCACACAGAAAGCAGAAGCAAATTGAAGGCAATGCCTTCTCAAAAACACAAAGGTTCACCAAAAAAAAAAAAAGGGCACAAACATTTTTAGGAAGAATCTCAGAAGGATAAAGAGAGGGAAGGAGGTTGGGAGAGCAAGAAGACAAAGGTGGAAATGTTCCTCAGAATAAGAAAGACAGGGGACATGGGTGGACCCAAGGAACAGTGCAGACAGTGATCTATACTGTGTTAAACCTCCAGGCAGATAAAACACTCACTTAGAGCAGTGGTTCTCAACCTTCCTAATGCTGTGACCCTTTAATACAGTTCCTCATGTTATGTTGACTCCCCCCCATATATAAGGTTATTTTGTTGTTACTTCATAGCTATAATTTTGCTATCATTATGATCTTAATGTAAATATTTGATATGTGACCCCAAGGGGGTCGAGACCAACAGGTTGAGAAACACTGCTTTGGAGAGTGGCTGCATGGTGTCTGTGAGAAAGTAGGACTCCAGTTATCAGGCTTCACAACCCTGGCAGATGTCCACACTCCTCTAAATAACCAAGACAGTGAAGGGAGCTGCAGCACCCATGTCAGCTTGGAAATGACACCCACTCTCCCATATCCCAAAGTCCACAATACAAAGTTTATTTGTTCCTATTACATTTATTTATCTGTGTGTAGGTGTGGATGGTGTTCATATGCCACCGTACACATGTGGAGGACAGAGGGTAGTGTGTGGGAGTTAGTTTTCTCCTCCTACCATGTGGAAATCAACGCTAGATCTCGGGTTGTCAGGCTTGGCAAGAAATATCCACTGAGCTATCTTGGCAAACCAATTATCTTTTAAATCTTTTCCTCCAATTATTTCTTTTAGCTCCTGCTCAGGAGAATTGGGGTAGGGAGTAAATAAATTAAACATCCCTCACTTCTTTATGTGTGGGAGGACTAGGGATAAGACCCAGGGTCTAACACATGCCAAGCAGAAATTCTACCACTGAGCTAACCGCCAGGTCTTCCTTTCTGCCCTCTCTTAGCTGTTCCACCAAAAACTATTCTCATGAAGGTGTGGGTGATGCCCTCTCTCCATAGAGCTTCGCTTGATGAGGCTTTTAGAAAGCTCTGGCTCTGTTCTAAGCAACTCTGGGAAATACTGAGGTCATTACCTTCCTGGAGATCTCTCTACTTACACACCAAGAAAATTTATCAGAACCAAGAGGAAGCAAAGGCTTAATGATTAGGAGAAATAAAAATGAAGTTACAGATTGGAATATCTTTTACCAAACTGAAAGTCCTGAAGCCACATGTAACAGCTTTCCTTCCACAAGCCACGCTGACATAAACGGCTGACCTAAACGGCTGACCTAAACAGCTGACCTACTGGCTCACTTCATGTTCCAAGTTCCCGTTGGAAGCGACTTTGGCACGTGTAGCCACCTGCAGTCCTTCCCTTGATGTTCCTCTCTGTAACCAGACTCAGTGTCCCTTCCCCCAGACTATTTTGATGAAATAATTTCTAACATGTGGGCTAAATCTTACACTGGCAAAGAACTGCGTGTCATTTCCAATGCTTCACAGCCTTGTAGAAACTGCCCTCACTGAGCAGAGAAGCTGGGAGAGCCTGTGGAAAATTTGGCATCAAGTCCCCCTGAGAGCCAGCAGCAGGCCACGTGTGCTAGAAAGAAAGGCAAGCTGGCAGCAAGGGAAGTAACAGAGTAAAAAAGAAAAAAAAAAAAAAGCTGGTTTGGCAGAACTCTACCCAAAACAAGTTTCTGCCCACCTAAAAAGCAATTTGCTGGTTGCTACACAAGCTGTGTGATTTAAAAAAAAAAAAAAAAGTGATTATAGAGCAATTATGTTTTCTTCCTAACCAAGACAGATGCTATGATCGCCCAGTATCCCAGTGCGGTCTCTGAGCTAGTTAGGATGGCATCACACCAGGCTTACACCACCATGTTTTAGTAAACATTCTCAGGGAGAATGCCACACGCTTGAAGGTGGTGTCCCTTCTATTGCTTCTGCCCTTTGGACACAGGGTTTTTGTTTGTTTGTTTGTTTTGTAGGCTTTTGTTGCTGCTCTTTAACCCAGAATCCCCAAGACATGCTGTCATTGCTCTGTAGGACAAATTGCTGAACAGCTCAGTAACCCCGGAGACAGTGACAGGGCGGTGAACTAACAGCCACTCTCCCTCCCCACCCACTACTATGTTTGTTTCCCAGGCTCCCTAGTGTGGGGAGGAAATAAGATGGGCAGTCCAGACAAGCAAGCAGGAGGCTGGTTTGATTCCTGGGAAATGGCAAGAATGGCCATGAGTGGGCATAGTGGGTAATGTTCCAGCAGGCTGCAGGAGCCTCAGCTTGTTCGGCTGTTCCCGAGTGCTTGCCCAAGAGCAAACATGTGAAAGGAGGTGTGTGCCTTTGTGGCATCGAGTATTTCAATTTCCTCTTTGTCTGAGCAAGAAATCCAAGGAGAAGAGTGCATATGGTACACGTATATAATTCAGGCAAACCCTCATACATATAGAGCAAAATGAAGTTGTTTTTTGTTTTGTTTTAGGTTTTTTTTTAGACAGAGTTTCTCTGTGTAGCCCTGGAACTCACTCTGTAGACCAGGCTGGCCTTGAACTCACAGAGATCCACCTGCCTCTGTCTCCTGATGGCTGGGATTAAAGGTGTGTGCCGCCACTCCTAGCTTGTTTTTTTTTTTTTTTTTTATCTAAACATGTTTCTTTTGTACATTTCTGAATTCTCTTCTGTTACAGGCTGTGAGCACATGGCTAGTTCCTGCACACATGAATGATGAAGGAAATATGTAGAAGTCTCTTCCCCAAAAAATATTCACCAGAATTCCTTGGTCCTAGATCTTTGCTCAAAAGTCAGCCAGTGTTCTTTGTGACTGGGCATAAATCTTCTAAATCTTTTTGTTTTTCTTCCTCCCTTTCTCCCTCCCTCCCTCCCTCTTCCTTCCCTCCCCCCCCCCCTCCTCCTCTTCCTCTTCTTCCTCCTCCTCCTCCTCCTCCTCCTCCTCCTCCTCCTCCTCCTCCTTCTTCTCTCTCTCTCTCTCTCTCTCTCTCTCTCTCTCTCTGTCTGTCTCCCCCTCTCTCTTTCTCTCTCCAAGGTCTCACTGTGTAGACCTGGCTGGCCTGGAACTTGCTTTATAGGTCAGGCTGGCCTTCAGCTCACAGAGATCAACCTGCTTCTGCCTCCCGAGGGCTAGGATTAAAAGCATGGGCCAGGTTTAGAGAAAAAAAATGTTTGGTTTTTTTTTCTTTTGTTTTTTTCGAGACAGGGTTTCTCTGTGTAGCTCTGGCTGTCCTGGACTCGCTTTGTAGACCAGGCTGGCCTCGAACTCACAGAGATCCGCCTGCCTCTGCCTCCCGAGTGCTGGGATTAAAGGCGTGCGCCACCACCGCCCGGCTAGAAAAAAAAATGTTTTTAAGCAAACATTGTACTATTGAGCTACTCCAGCCCTGTGCAGTGCCCAGGATCCACCTCAAGATCTTCTGCATACAAGGAAAGTACCCACCCACAGAGCTACAACCCCAATCTTCAGCTCTTTTTTTTTTTTTTAACTCTGAGACATGGTCTCACTAAGTTACCCAGGCAGGACTTGAGCTCACAATTTTCCTGCTCTAGCCTTTTGTATTTCTGAGATTGAAGGCTTGTGGCACAAAGCCTGACTCAGATAAAATTCCTAAAGAAAAAAATCTCTTGGATAGGGATAATTTTCCAATGAAAATCTTAGCTACAAATCACAGCAATCATTGTCATTTGTTGTCACTGATGATATTTACCAAGCCTGCTGTCTGACTTATGTGTCGTGCTGAGCAATTACTTAAGAAAAATTACCTTTAACCACCAGGTGGAAGTCCATTGTCTCCATTTTCAGAGATGAGCGAGCAATACAGCTGTAGATTCCATTGTCAGATTTCTTGACTTTGGTGATTGCCAACTGAAAGGAATCCCTTGTCTGTTGGATTTGGTGACGGCCATTCTCTAAAACTAAGGTGCTGTCATTTTTATACCACACCATTTGTGCTTGAGGGTTGGATTTTACGTTACAAACCAATCTTACATCACTGTCTTCCTCCACGGTTTGGAAAGTGTTTCCGCTTAGAAGAGGAGGAACTGTAAGATGTAAGCATTCAGGAGTAGTTAGAAACAGCAGTTTAGTTAGTTCACTGTTAGCAATTCAAGATCTCCCTTCCATCTTTCTCAGGGTATATTCACCCCTCAAACAAACAAACAAAAAAAAAATGTGCTATGTAGCTATTGTGTGCTAAGTATACAACTAGGAACTAGGGACATGAGGGCAAATGACAAACATTCAATCCCTAATTTCGTAGAACGTTGAAAGTGGTAAAGATAGGCCATGAGAGGGGCTGGAGAGGTGCTCAGCAGTAAGAGCACTAACTGCTCTTCTAGAGGTCCTGGGTTTAATTCCCAGCACTCCCTGAGTTCAATTCCCAGCACCCCCATGGCAGCTCTCAATGGTCTATAACTCCAGTTACCAGGAATCTGATGCCTTCTTCTGGCTTCTGTGGCCGGCACACACGTAATGTGCAGATATGTATGCAGGTAAGCACTCATACACCTAATAATAATAAAATAAAATAATTTTTTATAATGTATTTATTTTTATTTGATGTACATTGGTGCTTTGACTCCATGTATGTGTGTGTGAGGGTGTCAGATCCCCTGTAACAGGAATTATAGACAGTTGTGAGCTGCCATGTGGCTGCTGGGAATTGAACCCTGGGTCCTCTGGAAGAGCAGCCAGTGCTCTTAACCTCTGAGCCATCTCTCCAGCCCCAAAATAAAATAATTTAAATTAAAAATTTCCTTTAAAAAAAGACATACATGAAGCTGTATATGATGAGGAGAGTAATATATATATATATAATAATAGTTGGGCACGGTGGCACATGCCTTCAATCCCAGCACTTGGGAGGCAGAGGTAGGTAGATTTTAGACTAGCCTGGTCTACATAGAAAATTTCAGATTGGTCAGGATGACATAGTAGAAGCCTGTTTCAAAAACAGTCCTTGTTTTCTGAGCAAATGTAATAATCCAATTTGTACAAGGATTGGCTAAAATGGCACAATACTGAAGACAGGCATGGTAGTTCGCCCTTACTCCTTTACAGCATCTGTTGTGACTTTCAAACACACTTAACTGTTAAAGTCTCAGTGTCCTCATCCAAACAAACAAACCAAGTACTTGGATAATAATACCTTTCTCTGAAGATGTATTGAGATAATCCCTCTAAAGTTGCTATCATGCTGACCGCCATTACAAATGTGGTGGATAAACTGGAAAACCATCTGTACCCTTGACTTTGCAGTTTGTCTGACCACATCTGCCAAGGCCACATACTTGCAGGCTCAGTGGCCCTCTACAAGGGGAGCCTTCCAACTGTGGAAGCTTAATGAGTCCTCACACCTCTCCTCCGTTACATCCTGCACATCGAGAGCAGTTGTAGCCCGTGGATAGTCAGACACAGTCACCGAATGATTCTAACCCTCACCTCCCACCAAGACCTTTCCACATCTAGAAGGAGAAATACCAAGCCAGTTTCCCCTTCTTGTCTTTGCCCCTTGTACTTATATTGGCAGAGGTTCGGGAAATTAATAAAATGGTTAAAAAGGGGGCAGTAAGGAAGGAGGTAGCCTGGAGGAGTGGAAACGGCTTGCATATTGAATAATTAGACATTAAATATGCTGTGTTATTAGTAACTTTCTCAGAAGAATGACATTTTATTGCTCTTTGGAATGAGCTTGAATTCTGTATCTATAGCTAACAAGGATGTTATGTTGTGTAGCATCCAAGACACACAGGAAGCCGCTGGACTAGAGGATAGAATCTCCAAGTACAACAGTTCCATCTGTGGACAGATCCTGTTAACTGTCCCTTTTAACCATTTAATGTTAATGGTTATTTAAGCAATTCAGGAACACTGGCCCTTAAAAAAAATCAGTACATCTCAAATAAAGCTAAAACATTCTCCTTCCCTTCTAGCATAGTCACTTCCAGAATCCCTGCTGTTTTTGTTATTGTTGCTGTCTTTGAGGTAAGGTGTTGCTGTGTAGCCCAGGCTGGCCTGTAACTGACAATCCTTCTGCCTCACGCTCACACCAGTGCTAGAATTATATAGCCTTGTACAACCAGGCCCTGTTGCTAATACAAATTAATGAGAAAAAAGTGCAAATACCCAAATAGGAACATAGTTAAAAGGTGTGGGCAGGTATTTCAGAGAAGAATTTAAAAATCTTCATTTTTAGTTCAAGAAATGAATAAAGCTAGATGCAGTGGGTGACTCTGAAAGACTGAGAGCAATCACTTGAGGTCATAAATCTGAAGCTAGCCTGGGCAACATTGTGAGAACATGTGTGGGAGGGCAGGCATAGAATTTCAAATGCGGCTCGCAGAAAATTGGTGCAAACTGAGGGCATGGGGAAACAAGCATTCTGGTGTTTCATGTGGAAACATGAACTGGGCGGTGTGTCCAAATCAAGATTGAGTTTTCAACCTTTGCTTAACACAATGCAGACATCTGAGATTAACTGGCAGTTTCTTTTCCCTCCACTCACAGGTAACATTCAGCACCACAGAAACCGACACCTTCTGATTGCGCTGCAGCCTGCAGGTAAAGCGGACTCCGTTATCAGTTTCATTGACAGAAGGGACACAGACAGAACTGACGTTGATTCTGTTTCCTGTTTTCAAATCTACTCTCCCATCTTCTCTGTACCAGAGAAGTTCTTCATCTCCGGTGTGGTTCTGAACAGCACATTCCAGAGATGCTTGGATGCCAGGTCGGGTGTCCAGGATATAGTTCTCAGTTCTACCATTCACAGTTAAAACAGAACCTGAGGATGTGGGGAAAACAAAACAAAACAATTAAGACAGGCAGATGTCTAACCTAGATGTTCACTGACAGGGGATTGGTTAAAGAATTACATTACATCAATGCAATAAAATATATTCTCAACAATTAAAAACATATCGATCTATATGGTTTTACAAGGATATAGATACACAGTGTTTGTTTGGTGAGTTGTTCTCAAACTGGGAGATCCTCCTGCTTCAACTTGCCAGGTGTTAGGATTACAGGTGTGAAACCATGACACGATGTATTATTAGCGAAATTAAGAAAAGTATCACAAATTGTGGCCACCAAATTTTGCTACACATTGAAATCACCCAGGGAACTTTCACATCCTGATGCTAGGCTCATACCCTGGCCATCTGTTTGATTGACAGCAGTGTTATCTGGGCATTGGGGAAATCCAAAAGCTCCCCAGGTGGTTCAAATGTACAGTGAAGTCCGACAGCCAAGTTAGAAACAGCATGTACAAAGTATCCTCAGAATAATCTGATGGGAAAATGTATGGGATGTTCAAGAAAAGTCTTGAGAAAATATCAGACATTTATGTAGACTAGAACCAGTAAATATAGAGTAAAAATTGAGAGATATCAGACTTGATGTGCTTGCTTTGAGGGAGGGTGGGTAGTGCAGTAAAGTAAGGACTTGAAAAAGACTAGCAAATTGGAAAAATATTTAAAGCTAAGTCCAAAGGTAAAATATAAATTCCCTCTCTAGTAATTATCACAAGCCTCAAAATTAAATATGTGGATGGACAAAAACTGACTTAAAAATACTTTTCTTGACAGATGATAAGAATATGGACAAATTTGTACTTGTGTTTCTCATTTCTCAATACTGGATGGTACAGTAAGATTTAAAATGGTTAAGTGGTTATGATCCAGGAAGTAGAGAAGGTTTTGTAGGGCTCATAATCAGGATCTGTAGCAGGTGTCTCTTTGCTGTTGTTGTTGTTGTTATTTTATTTATTTTTGAGGCAGGGTCTCACTATGTAGGTCTGGTTGTCCTGGAATTTGCAATGTAGACTAGGCTGGCCTCAAAGTCACAGAGATGCCGCTGCCTCTGTCTCCTGAATGGTGGGATTACAGGCACTCACTGTCATGCCTTGCAGGTTTTTGTCTTTGTTTTTTTGCTCTGATTTTTAAGAAACTTTTTCGTTGCATAGTAGTATATGCCTGAATTCCAGTTTTAACTTCCTGGTTCAGAAGCAGTTAACAAAAGTTAGAGCTCCAGCTGTGGCTGGGCCGCCCTCCAAAATATGTGTTACTATAGCCTTTCATTTGCTCATAAGTGTGCCAGTGTTTGCAACTGTACACACTCCTGCTAAGGCCAGAGGAGGACTTCCGGTGTCCTTCCTCTAGTATGCACTTCATTGCCTTGAGGCAGAGTCTCACGCTGAACCGGAAGCTTCCTGCTTCAGCTACGCTAGCCAGGAAGTTCTGGGATTCTGCCAGTCTCCACTCCCCAATGCTGGAGCTACAAGTACACGTAGCCTTGCTCAGCTCTTACAACACATGCTGAAGATGCAAATTTGGTCCTCATTCTTGAGGCTGGGCAAGTGTCCTTACCCACTGAGCCAGAAACCCAGCCCCTTTGGTTTTGTTTTCTGGTGTTTCTGAAGCCGTTAACCTAGTTAAGCTTTTAGTCTTTTACCAAGCTACACCTCCGGTTTTTTGCCTAATTTTTTGTTTTTGTTTTTGTTTTGCCTGATTTGTTTTTCATCATGAGTAAGTATTTTAAAATCCGAGGGAGGAAAGAAACTACTTTAAGGGAGGGATGCAGATAAAAATGTGGACAATATTTTCCTGTGATAGGTTCAAATAAACAGATTATCTCTTTTGAAATTGGTACTGAAATATATTTAAAAGTCTGAAAATTCTGACTATACTTCAAGGGAAAATAGCACACCCCAGCCTGTCTTATACAATCAGGGCCATAAAAGAGGTTTTTGTTTTGTTTTGTTTTGTTTTTTTACTTTTTAAAATGTTTTCTGACTCCTATAACCTAAACCATTCATTGTAATGGTTAGCCATTCCAATTGGAATTTAAGGTTGTTCCCAATGTCCATAGATTATTATTTTGGTTGAATTATCATTGTTTTTTGTTGTTGTTTGCTGTTTTCCATGACAGGGTTTCTCTGTGTAGCCCTGGCTATCCTGGACTCACTTTGTAGACCAGGCTGGCCTTGAACTCACAGAGACCCACCTGCCTCTGCCTCCCCAGTGTTGGGATTAAAGGCGTGTGCCAGTACACCCACCGGGCAATTGCAGACAGCTGTGAACTGACGTGTGGGTGCTGGGATTTGAACCTGGGTCCTTTGGAAGAACACTCTGTGCTCTTAACCACTGAGGCATCTCTCCAGCCCCTTGGCTTAATTATTATTATTGATATAAAAAAGGGGTCATAAAGAATATTAACTTGGACTGGAGAGATGGCTCAGTGGTTAAGAGCGCTGTCTGCTCTTACAGAGGTCCTGAGTTCAGTTCCCAGCAACCACATAGTGGCTCACAACCATCTATCCTGGAATCTGATATACCCTCTTCTGGTATGCCAGGTGTATGAAGATAGAGCACTCATGTATGTAAAACAAATAAATAAATCTTCAAAAAAAAAATGTTAACTTACTTGTCCTGCCCTGTGGCAAAGATAAAAGCACTAAGAGAACTTTGCATGCTTGTAGTGGCCTGATGATCGTCCACGCCATCTTTAATGAATGCAGGTTGGACTCCTGGAGACAAAGAATGCAGTTGGTTCTGTACTTTGATCTGCAACGAGTTATGAACTTTCTTCCTAATTAGGCATTTCAAATAAAGTCCCAAGTTGAGTCACCCCAGTTGTAAAGGTGCACTTCTAGGTTTTAATCAAAAGAATCTGATTACATTCTTTTAGTTTTTAACTTTTTTTAATGGCAACAAAAAGAAATCTACAATGATATAGACATAGGTATCAGATGACCATGAAGAGGAAAAAAAATAATATTCCCTAGAAAAAAATGGGCAAACTGTCCCTTTATCAGAAAGAGAAATGAACTCTCTATTCCCGGTGGTCCTGACTGAGCAAAGGTATTCTTTCTTGAAAGTCTCACTTGAAGCTGGGCGGTGGTGGCGCACGCCTTTAATCCCAGCACTTGGGAGGCAGAGGCAGGCGGATCTTTGCGAGTTCAAGGCCAGCCTGGTCTACAAAGTGAGTCCAGGACAGCCAGGGCTACACAGAGAAACCTTGTCTCGAAAAACCAAAAAAAAAAGAAAGTCTCACTTGGGTCACATGTGGAAAGACATTCTCCAATTACAGAATTCTTTCAAGAGGAAATGTTTATCTTATGTGTTTGGGCATCTTGGCAGCATGTATGTCTGTGTACCACTTGTGAGCCTGGTACCCAAAGAAGAAGGGAAGAAAGTGCTGGGTGTCCTGGAGCTGGAGTTCCATGGTTGTTAGCTGCAATGTAGGTGCTGAGAATTGAGCTCAGATCCTCTGCAATGGCAGCAGGTGCTTTTGACCACTAAGACATCTCTTCAGCCCATCATGGACAGTTCTTGAGATTACTATAAATTCAAATGTGTTCACTTGTTGCAAACATGGCTTCTTGTCTTAATACCCCTCCCCTTGGTCACATGTGGACTATCAAGAATGAGTAAACAAGGCCTCCCTTTTCTGTTCTCCTGCACATTGCTGCTTCATCTTTCGAAGATATTCCAAGTCTGTGTAGAAAAAGCACGCATACATTATTTCCCTGAGAGCTGTCTCTACTGTGTCTCAAGTGTGTAAAGTCATGGGTTCGATGCCCAGAACTGCAGGCTGACTGGGAAAGAGAACTACACATATGGCAGAAACGCATATGGAATGACTTTTAGACAATGTAAAACACTTCACATATATTTATTCAATCACAACTAAGCTCTACAACCACATTTTTGTATGGTCTTTGAGACAGACTCTTTCTCGGTAGCCCAAAGGACTATTCATGAATGTACGACTCTCTTTGCTCAGGTCCTAAGTGCTGGGATTAGGGACGTATGCTGCCATGCTCTGCAACCACCAACATCTTGACACAATGGTGCATTTTGACCAAAGACAATAAATATTAGGGTCAGGATTCAAACCCAAGACTGACAAAGCCATACTCTACATACAACAACATACATACTCTACATACAACTACCCTTCCACCTAAATTAATATTCTTTCCCTACAAAAGATGCTTCTAGTCCCTTCCAGTCCCTGGCCCCTCCATTTGCTTTACCAGCTTGGTAGTTTGTCCCATACCATGAATATTAGCTGTCAAGAGCAGGAATCTACCTCTGACTAATTTGGGATTCCTCTACTCCTGCCTTGTTCTAGGCTTGTCCTGACAGGAGTGAGTGTGTCTCTCACTAGGCTGGAAGGCCTCCATCAGTCTTTTAATAAGATGCAATTACTATAAACCTGAAATTTTTGTAATTGAAATTTTCTTACCCCAGGTGCTTCTATGACTCTATTGTACGAGTGATAACTTTAGGACCAGTGAGACCCAGTAGGTAAAAGTGCTTACTATGCAAGCCTAAAATCCAGAGTTCGATCCCCGGATCTCAGGTAAGAAAGAACAAACTCCTAAAAGTCGTCCTCTGACCGCCACATGTGTGCTTTAGCATGCATTCCCCCACTCCCCCAACTCCCAGAACACTAACAATAAATACAATTATTAAAAATACAATAAAAAAAAGAATGCCTTTAATCCCAGCACTTGGGAGGCAGACACAGGCGGATCTCTGTGAATTCGAGGCCAGCCTGGTCTACAAAGTGAGTTCCAGGACAGCCAGGGCTGTTACACAGAGAAACCCTGTCTCAAAACAAAAACAAAAACAAAATAAATAAATAAGTGAATGATGATGTCAGAACCCAATCACTGATAGAGTTTAATTAGGAGATCGCTGGCCAAGCACTGCTGTGGTATGCATGAGGCTCTGGGTTCAATCCCCAGCACTACAAGAATACATGGAGGGTTAGAAAAAAAAAGATGATAGAACAGCAACTTTTCTCAAGCACAGTCCAATATAGGTCCTGAATAAAAACTCAAGAGTCCTGGGCCATGGTGGCACACACCTTTAATCTCAGCACTCAGGAGGCAGAGGCAGGTGGATCTCTGTGAGTTTGAGACCAGCCTGGTCTACAAAGTGAGTCCAGGACAGTCAGGGCTACACAGAGAAACCCTGTCTCAAACAAAACAAAACAAGTCTAACTAAACAAACAAACAAAAACCCAAAGAAAACAAACAAACAAAAAAACTCAAGAGTGTGAAGGGGAGGAACTGACGGTCTCTTGCTTTCCAAGACACCAAAGGTTCAAAATGAAATCTCCTCTCTAGACTTCATTTTCTATAGAAGACAAGCTTGTCACTTACCTGCTGAGCTCTGAGCAGCTGACTTCCTCAGCTAGCTCTTCCTCTGTCCAAGAACCCTGCATTATTTCCCTGTCATGATCCTTTATAATACTTGAATTTGAACATTTTATGACAGTCGGGTCAAGTAACTCAGATAAACTGGGTTCAAAGTCTGTTTCCCTTTCTGGATTCTTAGAGAAGACAGTAATTGGGAAGGACATCTTCACAAGACCTAAGCTTTTCTGTGTACCTAGGTTACTAGGTGGGGCCAGATATTACTAACATGGGCATAATGTTCCAGGGAAGCCTGAACTTGTACAAAAATCCCAGCACTGTCATTCTCGATTGAGATGACTGAACCTGACAACCTGGTAGCCTGAGGACTGTGACAAGACAAATCCAAGGGGAAGGTTTGACTTTCACAATCCATAACATTGGAAAATTTCACATAACTAAATTCTGGAAAAATTTTACCATGTGAGCCCAGTGCGGAAGTTATGCCGAACAACAAGAGACAGTTTTTAGCTCCTTGAGGCTCTTGCATGTTTGAGAGACTATTGCATGGTACTTCAAGAACAAGTTGAACTTATTTTATTGATAAAAATACTTGAGTTGGGCTCAAGAAATGGCTCAGGGGGTAAAGCACTTGCTGTGTGAACGTAAAGCCCAGAGTTCAGATCTCCAGAGCCTGATGAGGCAGCTGTCACCCCAGTGCTCCTAAGGTGATCTGGAAGGTTGAGATGTGGGGAAGAGACAGAAACCTGAGAGGTTTCTTCTGTTGGATTACAAGAGACCCTGTCTCAAACAAGGTGGAAGATGAGGACTAACATCCAAGGTTATCCCACGATTTCCACATGGGCACGTGCACACACATGCATTCTCTCTCTCTCTCTCTTTCTCTCTGTTTACCTGACATATCTTATGCTATTGTGACTAATGGTCTTTTTTGTTGTTGTTTTGTTTTGTTTTTTGAGAAAGGGTTTCTCTGTGTAGCCCTAGCTGTCCTGGACTCACTCTGGCCTAGCTGGCCTTGAACTCACAGAGTTCCACCTTCCTCTACCTCCCGAGTGCTGGGATTAAAGGTGTGCACCTTCACACCCAGCACTAATGGACATTTTAACTCCCAAAATTATTGTTCCCATTCATTAAAAAATAGAATATTGAAGATTATCCATATTCCCCCTCCATGTTTTTCTTTTGTTAGAGATCAAACCTAGAGTCTTATATATGCTAGGCAAGCACTGTACCACTGACGTACACCCCTAACTTTCTCCATTTTTGTTTTGTAGTTTTGTTTTGTTTTTTGTTAGGCAAGTTCTCATATAGCCTAAGCTAGCTTGGAAGTCTCTATGTAGACAAGGCTATCTATTATCCTGATCCTCCTGCCTCCACTCCCAAGTGTTAGGATTACAGGTGTATGTCACCACACTTGGCTCTTTTCCATGTATTTTAACACATTGGGTAACCACACCAGAGATCTATTTCTTACTGACTGTGTGACTTTGAAAAGTTATCTAACCCCTAGGAGCCTTTGGTTCTTGATGAACACAATAGGAATAATAACAGTACCCTCCCTACAGAGCCATGTGAGGATTAAGTGTTATGGAGCACGTTAATCTGCTGTACAGTAGGCTTTTCATAAGCTATAATTATTATTGTTATGGAGATAGGCTGGGCATGGCCCAGCCTCGCTCTAGCATTATTCAAGTGAGGATCATCATTAAGAGCAGCTCCTGTTAGCCAACAGGTGCAATACTCCCACCCCAAGCAGGCTTGGGGTTTATGTCTCAATGGATATGAAAGCCGTGTATTCTCCCACTATCATTTAAAAAACAAATTTAACAGGGCTGGAGAGATGGCTCACGGGTTAAGAGAGCCTGTTGTTCTTGCAGAGCACCTGAGATTGGGTCCCAGCACCCATGTCAGGCAGCTCACAACAGCCTATAACACCAGCTCCAAGGGATCTGATGCCCTCTTCTGGCCTTCACAGGTACCTGCACACACCCACATAGGGACACACAAATACCTTTTTTAAGAATGAGCTTCACAAAAGACTGATGCTTTTGGGTCTGGGTCCCTCCAACACCGATCTTAGGATAAAGCTTTGAGTGCAAGCAGTTTAACAGCCATCTCAGGAATCACCATAAATAAGAGGGGGAGGAGGGAAACTACCAAAGGATATGTTAGTGAGCAAGTTACTACTGTGGAGCCTTCGATGAGTTCTGGGCAATACAATGCACAGTCAGTTCATGCAGGGCAAGGAGCTTGAGTAATCAGGCATCGGTGTCTTTCCATCTGATAGAAACACACAGGAAGTTGCTCCCTCCCTGGATCATCATGAAGAGTTTGTGGGTAACTCCTATGTAGGCCGTGAGGATATGGGTAGGGCACTAACAGTGGTTTCTATACCTAGATATTAGATGATATTAGGAAATGATGTGGAAGAATGCCCTAATTCTCAAGAGATGCCTGTAAACTAAATGGAGGGATTATGTGTCACGATGACTGCAACTAATTTACAAATGAGTCAGCAAAAACAGGGCTCAGGATTTGGCTCAGTGGTGGAGTGTGTGTTTGCCCTGTGCAGGGCTTTGGGTGCCATCTCCAGCAACACAAAAGACAAATCAACAGACAGAATAAATACAGTAAAAGTTAGCTGATGTTTACTGCATATTAGGGGCTATAAAGATTTTGCTGTGCTATCCTTTCAACTCCTACGTAGGTTTGACAGTTTTCATACTAAACTGTTGAAGCAGCATATTAAGCAAGTATTTACCTAGTATCTACCATGTACTAAGTATTTGGAATGCCAGTTCCATCCAAACCAATTATGATGGCTCTGTCTCCAATTAGGGAAAGGTGTCTTCCCAGTCTCTATGGAAAATTGTTGAAGTAACTCTGCAAAATTACAATGTCTCCAAAACAAGGTAACTCCCCAGGCTTCACCACATTAAATGGGTCCCCTGGGGGCTGCTCAGCCAAGCAAGACAGCTCTCCCAACTGCAATGGCTCTAGTCATTCTTGCAAAACTAATAAGGCAGCTCGTGAGTCCTACAGAGGTTTTTGGGTGATGAGGAGGGATTTCCAACAAGAAACCCCATGGTTGCAGGGTGGTGCCCCGTTTGGGGAGTCTGGGAAGTGGTGTGATTGCCCAAAGTCATATGAATCCCTGGGATAGTCCCCCTCCTAGAATTGAGAGATATAAGAAATCGTCTTTCTGCTAGCAGTTAAGTCCAGCAGTTGGAGGAAGCCTAAGGAGAATGGCTGACTGGTCCTGTTGGTACAGTCCAGGGATTAGGTAGGGTCAAGTAGCAGAGTACCTCTTCCGCATGCATGGGGCCCTGGGTTCCATCACAAGCACCAAAAAAATATAGTTTAATACTCCACAGTTTTCACAAGTAGCTTGGGCCCGGAGCAGGGGCAGCTTTAGTTTGTAAATTCTAATAGCGACCCATCTATTCCACATTCCCCAGACCTAAGCCTTTCTGTAAGGGTACCAGAGAAGGAGTAGAGGACCAGGAAGTTCTGATTAAGGTGAGTATGAGAATTATGGGGGTAGGGTGGGAAGAAATGTAGCTTATCAGTAGTAAAGCATGCACTTAGCACATGTGAAGCCCTCAGACAATCCTCAGCAATGCACACACACCCATATACACACACACTTATACACACGTGCACACACTCAAGAACATCAATAGGTACATTTCCTTCGTCAACTCTGAAGAGATTCAGGAGCCTTGCTTATAACAAGCCTGGGTCCCAGGTGGCTTGGTGACTTGAAAGTCCTTGAGAGCCATCGACTATGGAACTAGGTCTGGATCATGGAGATGAAGTAAAAGCCCTTATCAAAGGGAAGGACTAGCACTGCATAGCCGTCATTCAAGAAGCATGAGCTGAAGGAAGGAAGGAAGAAGGGATATTCATTCCAAAACAAATTAGAGGCTCGAGTTAGGTGTCCTGCCCAAGAAGGGACTATGTATCCAGGGCTATGCTGTAAGCCCACAGCAACAGGGTGACAGGCCAGGAGGGTTGCCTAGACAAGTCACTTGGAATGCCATTGAATGTTGTATAGTGGCAGGAGAGCAAGGAGTCTGGGAGTCACATCCTAGTGATAACAGAGTAGGTTTTGGAGCAACATTGTGACCCACTGAAGTTGCCTTTTCCACCCAGAATCCAACAGTGCCCACTAAACTGCTTTAAGTGATTCACAGGAGTGATATACATCTGTGATCCCAGCTACTCAAGGCTGAAGCAGGAGGACTGCAAGATTGTGGTCAGCCTGGATGACATAGTGAGTTCAAGGCCAGCTGAGGCAGTTTAGCAAAGTTGTGTCTGAAAAGGAAAATAAAGGCCTGGGATGCAGGTCAGTGGTAGAGTTCCTGCCTGGTGCAAGGCCCTGGTTCAATCTCCTGTTTAAAATGAAACAAAACAAGGGGGGGGCATGGGGCCTCCATAATTTCCAGCTTGAGCAACTTCTCATTCCTTGTTATTAGGATTCCTCACCACCAAAAACTTAAGCCTTTGAATGAAGACCTGAATTGCCACAGAGCCATAGATAAATGGTATTAGAGAGGATGCTTAGCCTATGAGAGGCCCTTGATTCAGGCCCTGGGACCAATAACAAACAACAACAAAAGCATGAAACGAAAACTTGAGGCTGGAGACACAACTCAGCTGTAAAGAGCATTTGGATTCAGTGCACAACACAGTGGCTTATAATTGTCTGCAACTCCAGTTCCAAAGGATCCAGTGCCCTCTTCTGGCCTCTGTGAGCACCATGTATGTACATGGTACACATACATAGATGCGCGCAAAAACACTCATACACATAAAAATAAATAAATCTTTAAGGAAAAAAAAGACCAAAACAAACAAACAAACAAACAAATCCGTGTCTCAGGCTTCCAGATTTAGCAAGTGAAAATATAGAACCCACCCCCACTGAATTTAAATTATTAGGTAAATAATACTTTCAAAATGTAGATATGTCTAGTACAATGATTAATGTTGTAATTCATGAGAAAGTCAACACTTAATATATACTTTTTTGAAGTATATATTAATACTTCAAAAAAGCGTTGTTTCTCTAAAATGCAAACGTAGCTAGGTTTCTTTCTTTTTTTGTTTTTTTTTTTAAAGATTTATTACATATACAGTGTATAGTCTGCAGGTATATCTACAGGCCAGAAGAGGGCACCAGATTTCATTATGGTTGCTGGGAATTGAACTGATGACCTCTGGAAGAGCAGCCAGTGCTCTTAACTGCTGAGCCATCTCTCCAGCCCTCTTTTTTTTTTTTTTTAAGATTTATTTATTTATTATGTATACAGTATTCTGTCTGCAGGCCAGAAGAGGGCACCAAATCTCATTATGGATGGCTGTGAGCCACCATGTGGTTCCTGGGAATTGAACTCAGGACCTCTGGAAGAGCAGTCAGTGCTCTTAACCGCTGAGCCATCTCTCCAGCCTCCTCTTCACTTGCTTTTTGAGACCTAGTTTCATTTACCTTAGACTGACCTCTAACTCAATATATAGTCAAGAATCATTGTGAATTTCCTTCTTAAAAAAATGAAATGCTAGCCGGGCAGTGGTGGCGCACGCCTTTAATCCCAGCACTTGGGAGGCAGAGGCAGGCGGATCTTTGTGAGTTCGAGGCCAGCCTGGTCTACAAAGCGAGTCCAGGACAGCCAGAGATATTCAGAGAAACCCTGTCTCGAAAAACCAAAAAAAAAAAAAAAAAATGAAATGCTGCAGGGTGTGGTGCTGCACTCCCAGCACTCGGGAAGCAGAGGCAGGTGGATCTCTGTGAGTTCGAGTCCAGACTGGTCTATAGAGTAAGTCCAAGGCTGTTACACAGAGAAACCCTGTCTCAAACAAACAAACAAACAAGAAAAATGCTTCACAAACTTTTGTGTCATCCTTGCTCAGGCACATGCTAATCTTCTCTGTATCGTTCCAGTCTTAGAGCATATACTGCCCCAGTGCCCACCACTGTGAACTTCTGATCCTGCTGCCTGCAGCTCCCAAGTGTTGTGATCACAGGCATGGGCATGTAACCATGTCTGGCTCAAGCAGGGCTAAGGATCAAACCCAAGGTTAGGCAAGAGCTCCGTCAACTGAGTTACACCCTCAGTCCTGCCCTCATTTTTTAAAAGGTAAAGAGAGTGTAGATAAGGAAAGGGACTTGCTTAAAGGGACAGCCTCTTTTTTTTTTTTTTTTTTAAGATTTATTTATTATGTATACAGTGTTCTGTCTGCAGGTATATCTGCAGGCCAGAAGAGGGCACCAGATTTCATTATGGATGGTTGTGAGCCACCATGTGGTTGCTGGGAATTGAACTCATGACCTCTGGAAGAGCAGCCAGTGCTCTTAACCGCTGAGCCATCTCTCCAGCCCAAGGGACAGCCTCTTTAATGACCAACCGGAGAATCAGAATCCACTGAAATCTGCCTTCTGTACATGTTTTTCCAAATGTTTTTAGTTTTTATTTAATTTTAAATTTTCTATATTTATTTTTATAGGGGGTGGGGGCATGTATGTGCCACAGCTCATGTATGAAGGTGAGTTCTTTCCTTCTATCTCTGTACCGTAGGTACCATGGGGATTGAATTCAGGTCTTGAGGCTTGGTAGGAAGCACCTTCACATGTTGAGCTATTTCATCGTTTCTTTTTTTTTGGGGGGGGGGTGGCAGTTTGAGACAAGATTTCTATATGTAGCCCTAGTTCTGCAACTCACTCTGCTGGCCTCGAACTCCCAGAGATCTGCCTGCCTCTGCCTCCATAGTGCTTGGATAAAAAAGTACACCACCACTGCCCAGCAAATCTCACTGTTTCTTTTTATTATTTATTTATTTATTTGTTTGTTTGTTTATAGACAGGGTTTCTCTGTGTAGCCCTGGCTGTCCTGGACTCACTCTGGAGACCAGGCTGGCCTTGAACTCACAGAGATCTACCTGCTTCTGCCTCCCTAGTTCTGGGATTAAAGGCATGTGGCACCATGCCTAGCTTCTCATTGTTTCTTTTCTTTTTTTTTTTAATTTTTTTTTAAGATTTATTTATTTGTTTTATGTATGGGTGCTTTAGCTGTATGAACATCTGTAACCAGAAGAGGGCATCAGATCACGTTGTAGATGGTTGTGAGCCACCATGTGGTTGCTGGGAATTGAACTCAGGACCTTTGGAAGAACAGCCAGTGCTCTTAACCGCTGAGCCATCTCTCCAGCCCTCTCATTGTTTCTTTTTTTTTTTTTTTTTTTTTTGGTTTTTCGAGACAGGGTTTCTCTGAATATCTCTGGCTGTCCTGGACTCGCTTTGTAGACCAGGCTGGCCTTGAACTCACAAAGATCCACCTGCCTCTGCCTCCCAAGTGCTGGGATTAAAGGCGTGCGCCACCACCGCCCGGCTCTCTCATTGTTTCTTAATGTGATTTTTTTAAACTACTAGTACAAATGAGCCTAGAGTAATGGGAAAATTGCCAAGTTTGTAGGCTGTGGGTATGTATGTGTGTGAGAGTCTGTGTGTGAATGTGTGTGTGTACTTTTCCTATGGTCTCTCATCCTGGACTGAACAGACTTAGACATCTTCTTACCATCCACAGCCCACCTATACCAAAACCAAAATCAGTTCCTCCCATCTGTCCAACCCCCTCTTCCTTCTCTGCTCTCTATAAATTTTGAATCTGAAGGAAGGACTGAGAACTGATTTTTTCTGAGTACCTATAACCTGCTGACTCCTTCCTCACACACGCCCTTCTGTTCAGTCTTCACTCTATTTAGAAGGTGCCCAAGATAGTTACCATTTGACAGGTGGGGATACTAGGCTTACTGAGCCTTAGATTAAAGATGATAAACTTAAGAATGGGCGTGGCTCAGGGTATGGTGCTTGACCTCAATCTCACAGCATGCATAAAGGCCTGGGGTTTCTCCAATATAAAAACCAAAACCAAACCAGCAAACAAAAATACCAGAAACCCAAAACCTGAAGTGTAAATGTTCCCAAGATGCATGTGCCCTGTCCCAAAAGCCCTCTCCCTCCAGTAGCTAGCAAGGTAGTGACTGTGCCAGTCTGATTTCATCTCCCCCCACCCCGCCCCACCGTGTGTGTGTGTGTGTGTGTGTGTGTGTGTGTGTGTGTGTGTGTGTGTAGGCCACGTATCATCAATAGCAAGTGTCTTCTTCTATCTTTACCTGTTTTGTCTTTTTTTTTTCAAGACAGGGTTTCTCTATGTAATCCTGACTGTCATGGACTGGCTTTGTACACCAGACTGACCTGAAACTCATAGAGACCCACCTGCGTCTGCCTCCTGAGTGCTAGGTTCAAATGTGTATGTCACTACGCCAAGCTTCACCCTATTTTTTTTTTTTTTTGAGACAGCATTTCTCACTGAATCTAGATCTTAAAATTTTGGCTAGATTAGCTAGTTGACAAGCTCCCAGGTATGCCTGTCTCCCCCACACACCCCATCCCTTGGGTGACAGGTGCACTCTAACACACCTGGGTTTGACCTGGGCACTGGGAATCGAAACTTAGGTCCTGTCACTGACATATCAAGCACTCTACCCACCAAGGCATCTCCTTGGCCTCTTTATCTTATCTTTGACATGGGATCTCACTACGTAGCTCAGGTTAGCCTCAAACTGGAAACCTGCTTCAGGACAGAGCACTGTTAAGAGTCAAAGTAGGTGACCTTTGCGACTGACCACTAGAGGTCACTTCTCACCCACAATGGTTCTGGAGCTAGGGTGGAGATCCTTCCTTACAGGCCTGTTACTGCAGGACTGACCTATTCTGATCAAGCAGGGGAGGGCTGGGATGGGGAAGGGGGGTTGAGGATTTCCAGGGAGTTGGCAGGGACACAGAAAGAGCCATGCAGAATAAAGTGACTCCCTTAGAAGGAGGGGACAATGTCCTCTATGATCAATTTTGATGACTGAAGTGGGAAGAACATTCTAAGACTTCCTTAGTCAAAAGAGAGGAAGAGGAGATGGTGGTGCACCCCCCCAAAAAAAGATGGTCCACCAGCTGCCTCACCTGCAAACATTTACTTTCCTTCTCAGTAGGTTGGCCTCAGAACTGTCTAGGGGAAGCTAATGGGGCTTCAGTTCCAGGCACCATCATTTGCAGGTCTTTTCTAAAGGCCTTGACCATCAGTGAAGGAATGTTTGTAATTTGGTACTCTTTTCCTTAAAGGGGCCTCTCCATATAAACATCGAGCCCCCTGGCTTCAGCCCCCACTGGCTGAAGTACAGAGGGCATAAAAGACAGGAAAAGAAGACAAGGAATTCCAAAGGAAAGCACCCACCTCAAGACTAACAAGGGAGGGTTTCCTGTGGAAGTAGGAAGGTTCATTCAAGGGCCAAAGACCCCAGCAGCCATTCAACTTCCAAGGGGGATGAACAAAAGAGCTGTCAGAGGTGAGGGAGTCCTCCTCCTGCTGGCCTGAAGGTTCCAATGGCTGGCAGTAGTTTGCCTAAAACTTTACAGAAAGGCCTGTGGCATCCGGCTAGTTGTTTGCTGAATAAACAATAGTCTTGCCAACCATTGTGTCAATTTTGAAAAAAAAAAAAAAGCCACCAGAAGGAATGTTCTAGAATTCCCAAGCTGTGAACTTTGCAAAGGGATAAGAATGACCAGGTAACAGGAAACCATGTGCTCTCAGATACCTGCTGTATCAGTTCCTCATTAGCCTTCACTCACCTTTCTGACACCTAAGGTCACAAAAAGCCCAAATCCCATCCTATCCTCCTGGAAGTGAACTCGTGAGATCTGAGTTCAAGAGCTTGGCTGCCTTGTCAATAATTTCGTTTTGCAAACTAGTCATTTCAGTTCGGTTTACTGTATGGTGGGCAAAATGAACCTGGTTCTGTGAGAAGTTTGCAGGGAACACACAATCAGGGGGAGAGGGGAAGAGCTAACATTCCCACATAACAGCTCAACTACCCTGCAGCTGGCATGCCGCTTCACTTGCCTTTGGTGTCTTCCTGGGGCAAGGACTGTCCAGGCTTAGGAGATGGAGTGATAAGAGTGGAGGGAATGAAAGAGGATAAAGGGGGGAATCAAAAGAGGAGAGGACCTAAGGGGCTCCACTAAATGGTCTGTCAGCTCTGGAGAGCCCACCCCTCCCAACAAAGTGCTCTCTGCTTCTGCTTCAAAAAAACACCTGTCCTGTGTCTTTACTTTCTTTGTCCCTGGGCCTTCAACACTTTTTTTTTTCCACTTCCGGAGAGATCTGGGATATCTGGGAAGCCAACCATGGCTCTTGGTACACTTCCATAACAAGATGGGCAGTTCTGTTTGGGAAATGTGATGGGTTCTGGAATAAAAGTCCCAGCAATATCCACAAGGCTAGGGGCAGATGACTTGAGGAATCTGGGGGCTCTTTAGTTCTTTAAACAAACCACAGGGCTGGAGCCTGACCGCCCCAGCAGCTGACAGGCACTGCTGAGAACTGCCTGCTTCTCTCCCAGCTCCACATCCAGTGACTTCAATCTGGTAGCTTGAACCTGGCCAAAGTGAGAATATTTATATAACTGAGCTTTGCAACCACTGTAAATCCAGGCCTCCTGCAAAGTGAGAATATTTATATAACTGAGCTTTGCAACCACTGTAAATCCAGGCCTCCTCTGTCAGACATTTGCCAGAGCATCCTTGAGCCCCCTCCCCAGCATACCACCCAAACTGCCGGCAGTCTCTGGATTTGTCTATGCATGGGCACACAGAGGAGCATTCTTGAACATTCCCCATCACAGCCAGCAATCTTCCCTGTTTTGTTATGCAGACATTTTAAGTTTTTCCTATTAGTTACATCCTGATTCTGGACAGTTATCCAATTTCTTTGTTTTACGATCCATAATTGTTCTTGCACCTTCCATTTGGAGGCCCTCCTCGCCTCAGGGACCGAGTCCCCTCTTGTGAAATTGTCTGTGGCAACAATCCAGTCAGCACAGCAAATTACCCTGTCTTACCATAAGTGAGCAGTATCGACACACAGTGTCATCCACATGGAGGCTGTGTCATGATTTGGTGTCTGTCTGGGCTCCTTTGCAATGCTAGAGACTGCACCATCGGCCTCAACCTTGATTGGCACATCTTCTACCAAGCTCCACCCATGCCCTGTCTAGTGTTCTTCCAAGAAAGCTCAAAGTCCTTGCAGAGCTCCCACAATGAACATCCTGTCCCTCTAGAACACTGAGAAATTTTACATGAGCATCTTTGTGTCAGATGGAGAGAAACTGGCAAAGAGAAGTCACCTGATCTGCTCAGGCCAGTCCCAATGATGGATATCTCAGAGTGAAGACCATTATCTGCAAGACAGAGCATGGGAAAATGCACAGGAGGAATGGTCACTCATATGCCCGCTTCCTGCTAAATGCGTCTATAATACAGAGTTTGAGGTACTGGGTGTATTCAGTGGTAGAATACTTGACTAGCATATGAAAGTCCCTAAGTTTGGTCATCACACACACACACACCCCAGGGGTACAGGGGGTAGGAAGGCAGTGCTGGGTGTGATGGTGCACCCCTGTAATCCCTTAGAGGGATTACACTTGGGAGGCTTAGGCAAGAACTTTTTTTTCTTTTCTTTTTTGTTTTGTTTTGTTTTTCGAGACAGGGTTTCTTTCTGTAACCCTGGCTGTCCTGGACTCACTTTGTAGACCAGGCTGGCCTTGAACTCACAGAGATCCACCTGCCTTTGCCTCCCAAGTGCTGGGATTAATTGAGTGTGCCACCACGCCCAGCTTTAGGCAAGAAGTTAAATTCAAGGCCAGCCTGGGTGACATAGTGAGATCCTGTCTCAATAAACCAGAATACAAACAAACAAACAAACAAAAAACCCACCATACAGCTCATAAATAGTGATTTAAAATTTTGTAAACTTTAAATCAAGTTGCACAGCAGGATTTATAAGAAAAACAATCCCCTGCCATGCTTCTGTCCACAGCTCCCCACTTCTAAACCTGCCCACAAAGCATCTCTTGTTAAGGCTCGTAACTATTTGCTCTGGTAGTCACCCTCTTTAAGGTTCATTGGTGTAATAATGAGTACAGTCACTTCGTTTTGTTTTCTCGGTGTATTTATGTCTAGAACAGTGCTTGGAACATGGTAAATGTCTGTTGAAAACACACTTTCCCTCAACGCACTCTGTGCTGGGGTTTGAATCCAGTGCCTCTAAGCAACTCTTCCAACCTGAATCACTTTTGACTCACTCACTGTTATGTGAGACGAGGATCTAACATACTAACCACATTTCCTTTTTATGTTCCCGACTGCTTCAAGGTTTTGCCAAGATTTATTAGTTCTCTGCAGTGCTGTTTATACCTTTGTTTCTTCTTCCACAACTACAGATGATATCTGTGGACTCTTACATTAAGATTTTTTATTTCTGAGCCAATCTGCCTGACTTCAGAGCCCTTGCCTTTCCACTGTACACCAAACATCCCACACTGATCAATTCTGGGTCAGAGTTCCTCTGCATAATTAAAGGATACATATTTTACAACAGTAAACAGTGGGAATGGATTTTGGACTAGAGACACTCTTGGGCTAGTGCATCTCAAGAAAGAACAGATGGAAGATAATGGAGGGATCTCTAGCTAGTTTATTAAATTAAGGTCAAGTGTTAAAGTTGGGGATGTAGCTCAGTGGAAGTGTTTCCCTCACATACATGAGGTCCTGGGTTCAATTCTCAGCCCCGCATTAAGTATAGTTTAGAGGCATTGGAAAAAGTATATGCCCTCAGCCCAGGGCCTGAAAATGTAATTCAGTAGCAGAGTATTTGCGTAGGATGCACAAGGCCTTGTTGGTTTGTTTGTTTGCTTGTTTTAAAGGGTCAAGAAGATGGATCAGAGAGTAAAGGTACCTGCCACCAAGCTTGATGACCTGAGTTTGGTCCCCAGGACTCACATGGTAGAACAAACTTCTCTGACCCTTACTTTCCCATACAACACACATAGCGACACACACACAGACACAGTTTTAAAATGTAATCTTAAAAAGCTCAGATTTTTGCTAACAATCTTGTGTTACCCAAAGTGGTTTCCTACCTTTTTTATAAATCAGAACTTGCTTCTTACAATAAGAATTCTTTGGGCCTAAGAAACCAGTAGACACCGTGGGTTCACCTCTGCTATTGCTGAATCCTGCAAATGCCACCTATGTGTGTCCTTGGCATGTCACGAAAAGGAGGGTGGGAGAGGCCAACAAAGCCCTGGCATAAGCCTCACTGTGGGTTACACTAAAGAAAGTCTCTGACGTGGAGGATCAGAGGAGAAAAGAAATCAGGCAGGGCCTTTGTTTTCCAAGAGCCTCTGGCTAGCACTGCGCGCGCAAAGCAAACACTGTCCACATTGGCGCCTCAATACAGACTTCTTGTTTGTATCCTTCTTCCACCTGCTTCCAGAAGTAGAAAAGCACTCTTGTCTTTCATCTATACTTCCTCATCCGGTGCCTCTTACTCTGTGTTCTTAAAAGTACACACTGGCTCTGTGGATCTCAGGCCTTTGGACTTAGGCAGCACTCAGGACAAACAGCACAGGAACAACAGCCTCCCAAGGGGCTCCACACACTGAAACTCCAACGACTAGCCCTTGCCCTGTCTCTGACCCAGCCTCATTGAAAGGCTCTCTAACAGGCCCGAACATTGCACATGGCCCCGGAAGGTCTTGCCCTCCTCCCTTCCCTCTCCTTTGCTAAACCATTAGATTATGTTCCTAAAGCTAGCTCCCAAGGCCTATCCCCTTGTTTGGCCACTTCCTTATCTCTGACTAAAACTCCAAGGTCCAGCAATCAAAATTCATATTTTGGCTACACTGACTAACAAGCCTAATCAGAACTAACCAACTCATCCTAACACAAACTACCCCCCCTTTTTTCTCTTAAAAATCACTCCTGCAGAAACACCTGCTGCTGTCTCTGTCTGATCCAAAGGGAGACAGTCTCCCCCTCCCCACTTGCCCCTCCAGAGTAATAAATCTCCTTTGTGCTGAGAATTTGGTGCCTGATGTGCTCTGTGTGGACTCCAAGGCCCCTTACATTCATCGTTGTGGCTCAGCAGGGAAATCCAGCTCTCTGCCAATTGCCCCACACAGCCAGTCACCTGCCCATCTTGAGTTTTTACCCATTGCCAGTGGGACCCTGCCGATGTTTGCTGTGCCTTTTGTGCAGCATGCAGAGACGATACAACTACTAGAAGAACACTGTAGGGAGCAGTAAACCTGCTCAGGCTATTACCTAGCTAGACTTGAAGTGAATAAATTTAGCATTTGGACTTAAAGAAATATATTACATATAATATATTGATATTATAGTCCAGTGGTAATAACTAAAAAAAAAAAAAACAAAAATCTAGCAGTGGCTTTAGAAATGCAACTACGCTTTCTATTACATTCTTAACAAGTCCAGAGACAGTCAAGGACTGATATGGCAACTTGGCCCCTGCCATGGGAAGGAAGAACAGTAGGCTAAGATCTGACCCATCAAAGAGCCATAGAAGGTCTCTGGTTTCCTTTGTTTCCGTGATAACTCTTCTGAATCACAAATCCATCACTGAGGGACAGCAGGGAAGGAACTTGAGGCAGAAACCATAGGGGTGCGGCTTACCAGCTAGCTCTCTGGGTTACCCATGCTTAACTAGCTCTCTAGGGATGGTGCTGCCCACAGTGGGCTAGGCCCTCCTGTACCAACTAATAATCAAGACGAGCCGTACAGGTCTATCTGATCCAGGCAGTTACTCAGTTGGGACTTTTTTTTTTTTCAGGACTCTAGACTGTGTCATGCTGACCAAGCGAACCATACGGCTTCACATTGGATTTGACACTTTCACTATCAAGTATTTTTTTTATGCAGTTACCCAATAAGTTTTGAGATAACCTGTTTTGCCATTAGGGTTTAAATCTTCCTAGGAAGTTCTTTTTGTCTATCCTCATCATCTCCTAAAGCTTGCACTGATCAGTCCTAAAAGTAACAGATTCAGGCCATGCCAGGTGTGAAGACAAAACCTGAAATAATCTACTTGGGAGTGGACAGACACAAATAGGCATTAAGAGTGTCAATGATGCGGCTGAAGAGATGACTCATTGGTTAAGAACGGTGACTGCTCCTTCAGAGGACCCAGATTCCATTTCCATCACCCTCATGGCAGCTAAAAACCATCTGTAACGACAGTCCCAGGGGATCCAGTGCCCTCTTCTGGCCTCCACAGGCACTGCACACACATGGTGTACAGATACGCATGCAGGTAAAACACTCATACACAAAAGTTTTAAAAAGAATGCTAATGGCCAGGTGTGGTGGGGCACACCTTTAATCTTTGCTCTTGGGAGACAGAGGCAGGTAGAGGTCTGTGAGTTCGAGGCCAGCCTGATCTACAGAGGGAGTCCAGAATAGCCAGGAGTACACACAGAGAAATCCTGTCTGGAAAAACAAAACAAAACCAAAAAAAGAACGCCAAAGATTGCTGTGTGTGGTACTGCACACCTTTACTTCCAGCACTCAGGAAGCAAAGGCTGGTGGATCTCTGTGAGTTCAAGGCCAGCCTTGTCATCATAGTTCTAAGTCTACCAAGGCTACAAAGTGAGACCCCATCTCAAACAAACACAAACAAAAAGAGTGCCAATGATTAAAAGCTATACATCACAGACTTTTAACTTTTATTTCATTGTTTTGGGGTCCTAGGACTTGAACTTGGGACTTCACATATGCTAGGCAAGTGCTCTACCAATCAGCTTTACCTCTCCCCTCACCCCAGGGGGACAAACACACTCTTTTTACTTTTCACTTGTTAGTTTTTGAAACAGCCTCTCAGGTAGCCCAGGCTGGCTTCAGCATATTATGTAATCAAAGAAGGACTTGAACTCCTAATCCTCCAGCCTCCAGCTCCTTAGTGCTGTATTTCAGGCATGAACCACTGCATGCAGGCTCACCTTCTATTTTGGCACAGACTCACACAGTAAGTTGCTAGCCTTGAACTCACTCGGTAACCCAGGAAAAACTTTAGCTTGTGATCCCCTTGCATCAGTCTTCCAGAGAGCCTGTGCTGACAGGCTTGGCTCACTCACTTCCTTTATTTAAGAAGAATTTGTGGTAATGCCCTGATAGTTAACAGGCCTCTCTATAGAAAAATCTAGTGGCATTCCTAGGGACATATGTGGCTCACAGACAAACATGCAGGCAAAACACCCATACCCATGCATTAAAAAAAAATAATAATATGGGGGAAGATTCCATAGGTATTATATCCAACATATATATTTCTCATAAGATAATTATTATAGATGTAAACTCCCATCTCCCAGAGCATAAGTCTTCAATGATAAAATGGAAAAAAATATATGTTCTTGCACACTTTCCCACGTGTGGATTGCACACACTTGCCAGAGGCTGATCTCTACTCCACACCAGCCCTTCCCTTTCTCTGTGGTAAGAAAAGTCTCTAGGATATACACCTACTAGTCATTACTTTTCTGTGCTATTTATTGCACAATACATATGTGGTCATCCTCTGTCTCCTGGTATACCAACTCCTAAAATTCTTGGACCCTTCACCCTTCAAAGTGTCCAAGCCTCCTATATGCTCATGAGATTATGGTGGTTGGCAGCCTCTGGATTCTTGCAGAATGATGGCTGGTCTGGACCAAGGCATGACTAGAGGGTTGGGACTTGTGAGCCCCACTTCTCAATCTCCAGGCAGGGAACTAGGAGAGTGGCTGAAAATTAAACAGATCCTCAGTGGTCAGTGATTGACTCTATCAGCCTTGTATAATGATGTCTCCATGAACCCCACAGAGGACAGGGTTTGGAGAACTTCCAGGTAGCTGACCAGCATGGAGATTCTGAGAGGTGGAGAGGATATGGAGGCTCTGTACCCCTTCCTCTGTGGTTACTTTACCCCCATCTGAATGTGATGCTATTTAACAGGGGCCTTTGTTTTTTCATTTTTGTTTTGCTTTATGGGGCTGGGGATTAAACCCAGACCTTCATCATGCTAGGCAAGCACTCTACCACTGAGTGGACACCAGTAGACTTTCTAATACTCTTCACTGCTATTTTATTATTTACTTACATGCATACATGTTTGTGTGTGTGTCTGAACAGTCAGAGAGGACAACTTGCTGGAGTTAGTTCTCTCCTTCTGCTATATGAGTCCCCAGGGTTGAACTCAGCTTGTCTGTCTTTGGCAGAAAGAATCTTATCCTACTGAGCCACCTCAATGGCCCCCTCATTTTTATTTGTATGTGTTTGTTTCAGATGTTTATTTTTATTCGTTTTAAATAATGTGCATATGTGTGCGTCTGTGTATGGGTATGTGCATGTGAATGCATGTATACTTGGAGGCCAGGATCACGTGGACCTGGAGTTACAGGCAGTTGTGAGCTGCCTTGTGGGTGCTGAGAACCAAACCCTAGTCTTCTGCAAGAGCAGCAGGTGCTTTTAACACTAAGCCATTGCTCTCACCGCTATTATTTGCTTTTGAGACAGAGTCTCAAGACTGGTTGGTGTGGAACTCATAATGTAGCCCAAGCCAACTTCCAAATCATGGCAATGCTCCTGCCTCCCAAGTTCTGGGCTCATGAACATGAACTAACATGTCAATGTCTGTGACAGGTACTTTTGTAATGAACCAGTAATGCTAAATGTTTCCTTGAATTTTATGAGCCACTCCAGAAGACTAACCAAAGCTGAGAACCGGGTGGTTGTAAGAACCCTGGCTTAAAGCTGGTAAATCAAAAACACAAATGAAACAGCCTGGGGCTTGTGATGTGCTCTGAAGTGGGGGAGGATAGTAGACTGGGAGACTGAGCCTGTGGGATCTGACAAGTGTCAGGGACACAATAGAATCAGAGACAATCTCTTGCAGGCAGGATTGCTTGCTTGCTTGGTGTTTGTGGGAGAAAACGCCAACATTTGGTCACAAAATTATTTCTTCTAGTGGTTGTTGAGTAAGAGTAGAGGAACTGGGTTTGTTTATTCCTGTATGTTCTCCTATGCCTTCACTCTGTGTGCTGTTAAACTTATGCAACAGCTTAGGCTGTGAGCCTTCAGTTTGCTCTCTCATCACACATGGATCCTGTCAGCTTTGTAAACAGACTTATGCCATTTTAGCAATAGGCTTATTTGCAGCCTTGTTTAGGTTAAATACAGATATCACTGATGTTCCAACGGTTTTGGTGTTTACTAAGTCCATTAGATATAAAAATTCATACACTTGGAAAGCAAGATCTTGTTCTAGGAGGAAAACCAAACATTTCAATACTAGACCGGTCTCTGTGGTTTGTTTGAAAATGATAGTAAAATGAAAATAAACAAACCAAAAACAAACAAATAAACAAACCAAAACCCTGAAAAACCAATAAAACCAGCCGTGGGTGGCATCTGGGGGTACAGCTCACTAGAAGAACAAGTACTTACGTAGCTCACGTGAGACCTGGGCTCTCCCCAGCACAAAGATAAATAAATAAGCAAAGGAAAAGAGAGAGATGAACAGCTTTTTGCTCATATATAAATTAAAAATCAACAATATATTCAGAAATAGGGATGAACAAATTGCAAACCTAGTATATCTGTCAGGGTTCCCCAAAGAAATAGAACCAGTAGAGTTTATGTACTTGTCTATCCTTGTCTGCCTGTGATGAGACTTCTAGGTATTGGTTCTTTTCACCAAGAGCCCACCACCTGCCACCTGCAAGCTGAAGCCCAGGAAAACTGGTGCTGCAATGCATTCTGAGTCCAAAGGTCTGAAAAACAGAAGATCTTGGGTATATGCAAAGAGATGGTAGATGGCACAGCTCACACAGACACGTGCTCTTTCCTTGCTGTTTGTTTCACCTGAATTGTCAGGGGCTGACCTTGGCAGGTCTCTTTACTCGGGTCTACTGATTGAAACTTTTTCAGAAAAGCGTCTTCCAGATACCCTCGAATACTGGTTTTCCAGCTCTGTGGGCATTGACTAGCACAATAACAGTGAAGCAGCACAGTGTAATGCAACTGGGCACATGCACCATCCTTTTATTATTTGTACTGTTTTTTTTTAGAGCCTATTTCTGCAGAATAATAGTATTTTCAGACACTTATACAGAGTTGCACTTTATTTTTACTACCATCCTGCTCACCATTTGGCTTTAGAATGGTATTCTGGTGTATAATCTTTTGCGTTATTATAGTTATGATTTTATGAAAACTTAAAAGAGGTTTGAGACACAGTCCATATAAAACTTGCCATTTAAAATTACAGTTCTGGCCGGGCATGGTGGCACACGCCTTTAATCCCAGCACTGGGGAGGCAGAGGTAGGTGGATCTCTGTGAGTTCAAGGCCAGCCTGGTCTACAAAGTGAGTCCAGGACAGCCAGGGCTATACAGAGAAACCCTGTCTTGAAAACCAAAAAAAATTATAGTTCTGGACAGGCAGTGGCAGGGCACACCTTTAATCACATCACTCAGGAGGCAGAGGCAGGTGGATCTTTGTAAGTTCAAGGCCACCTTGGTCTACAGAGTGAGTTCTAGGACAGCCAAGGCTACCCAGAGAAACCCTGTTATGAAAAACCAAAACCAAAAGGTAAAATTACAGTTCTGCAGGGCTAGAGAGATGCCTCAGTGGTTAAAAGTACTTGTTGCTCTTGCAGAGGACCCAGGTTTGGTTCCCAGCACCCATACTGTAACTCACAAAGATCTATAATGCTAGTTCCAGAGCATCTAACACCCTCTCCCAACCTCCAAAGGCACCAGACACATACAAGGTGCACACATGTGCTTGTGGGCAAAACACTCATATGAACAAACACATTTTTAGAAATTTTAATTCTGTGCTTTTAGTACATTCACAGAATTGTACAACTGTCACTATTATTTAATTTCAGAACATTTTCATTGACCCTCAGAAAATCTTAGCAGTTACTTGTAGGGAGCTAGAATAATTAGATTTAGAAAATATATAGGGGTATCTGATACAGTCTCTTAATTCGGGGCATGAAGATCAACTTGGCTGTGAGCGATTTAGCTTATCAGCTTGTGGAAAAACAAGGATGAAGTCAGGTGAAAACAGGAAACAAACAGGAGACTTAATAGACTGAAAAAACAAGGTTGAAGTCAGGAAAAACAGGAAACAAACAGGAGATTTAATAGACTGAAAAAACAAGGTTGAAGTCAGGAAAACAGGAAAGACTTAATAGACTTAAAGAAACAAAGTATCTGGCCTAACATTGTTTTCAGCTGCTAAGTGGGCGGAGCCCAAATTAAGCTGAAACAGAGTTCCTCCTATTTAAGGACAGTGCATGGAGCCCCATAAAAAAGAAGAGGCCCCTGATGCTAGAGAGCTCCGAGAGCTCTCCCTGAGGCAGAAAGACGCTGGTGGGCAAAGAAAGCCTGAGCAAGATAACAAAAGGCCAAGGACTAAACACTGTGGCTCAGCTTTTGCCTAGAGGGGTTTGATCTGTCCAAACAGTGGCCTAAAGGAAACTGTGCCTGGCTTTAAGGACTCTGAGGTAGAGTGACAGAGTTGTTGATGCGAAGGGGCTGGGGTCTCCCAGAGAGAAGAAAACATTAAGCCTTATTTAAGGTGAGACTGCAATAACCAACTTACCCTGACGAACCTACATCTGAGATATTCCAGAAAAAGGACTGCTAAGTATGTTAAAGAATCTACAACAAAGACTGTGTTCCTGACGACTGAGGACCTGCCCCTGAGACTGTATCCTTCTAAAAGGTTAGGAAAATAATTGTCAATAGGATTAGTGGTTAGGTTAAAGGGATTGTAGGAATTTGTAGGATTAATAGTTAAGAAATTGTTGGTATTTGTTATAAGTGAATATAGTAATAAATAAATGTTAAATAATAATTTAAAAGTTCGGTTACAGTTACTCCATATTCCCTCACTGTCCTCCAGCTCTGGAATCTACTAACTGACTTTCTGGCTTGGCAGTTCCTTATCCTGAACATTTTAGGTGAACATAAACACACAAAAAGCGGTTTTTGTTTGTTTTGTTTCCATTTTTTAACTAACGTCTTTTTAAAAACATAATTGTGGCTTTTAAAAACATTATTAATTGTGATGTATATGTGTGTCTGTGCATGTGCAGAGTGAATATCTGCAGAGGTCAGAAGAAGCCATCAGATCCCCTGGAGCTGGGGTGACAGGCAGTTGTGAGCCACCCGACATAGGATCTGGGAACTCAACTCAGGTTTTCAGCAAAGTAAGCAAGTTCTCAGGGCTGGATAGATGGCTTAGTGGTTAAGAGCACTGGCTGTTCATCCAAAGGACCTGGGTTCAGTTCCAAGCACCCACATAGTGGTTCACTATCATCCGTAATTTCATCTCCAGGGGTCTGTTGCTTTCTCCTAACTACCAGGCATGCACATGGTGCATAGACGTACACTCAAGTAACATAAAGTGGAAAATATCAATAATAAAAGAAAATTCTTAACTGCTGATACATCTTTCCAGCCCCAGCAAGGTGTCTGTAAGACATCAGAGACTTCATTTTTTTTCTTACAGTAAAATGCCATTGTATAGATGTAACGCAACATTGTTCACTCATCAACTAACAAACTTTTAGATTATTTCCAGTCTTGAGCTGTTGTGAACCATGCTACCGACAACAGAAGTTTCACGTGCACATGTTTTCATTTCCTTGAGGCACACTTCTGTGAGCATAATTGCTAGTCAGATGTTAATTGTTTCACATTTTTAAAAACTAAACTCCAGTTTTCCAAAATGGAACTATTTTATCTAATCACCAATGTATGAGAGTTGCAATTTTTTCACTAACAGGTGAAAAGTGACATCTCAGTTAATGTGTGTGGTGGTGCTAGGGAGGGGAGGTTGCAATAGCTTTACTGAGCTATAATCAACTGACATACAGTTCAGCCATGCAACTTTTTGTTTTGTTGTATTTTGGTTTTTTGAGACAGGGTTTCTCAGTGTAACAACCCTGCCTGTCCTGGACTCACTTTGTAAACCAGGCTAGCCTTGAACTCACAGAGGTCTGCCTGCCTTTGCCTACTGAGTAATTGGATTAAAGGTATTCATCATCATGCCCAGCCCTTGTTTTTGTTTTTTAAGGGAAGAGGTACTGGAGAGATAGCCCAGTGGTTAAGAGCACATGTATGGCTTCCAGAGGACCCACGTTCTGCTCCAGTACCTTTGTCTAGTGCTTCACAACCTCCTGTAACCCCAGCTCAGGGTGCCCTGTGTTCTCTGCAAGTATCTGCAATTGTACACTACTTCACCTCCCTACATATACATACTTTAAAACATAAAATAAAAGCAGAGGCCTGGCAAGATATCTCAGTGGGTTAAGGTCACTGCTGTCAAGCCTGACAAACCAAGTAGAATCACAGGATCCAAATGGTAGAAGGAGAGAAGGGACTCCTGAATAGTCCTCTGACCTCCACATGCGAGCGGTAGCATATGAGTCCATCCCTATATACACACATACATGTTTAAAACATTTGGCTGGTTTTTGTTTGTTTGTTTTTGCTTTTAAGGGTTTGTTTGTATGTGGCATATGTTCTGTTTCTACCTTCACAGCATTCTGGTTGCAAGCACAAGGCCGTTCCTGGATTTTTATGTAGGTTCTGGATTCCAAACTGAGGTCCGAATACTTGCACAGCAAGTACTCTTATCACTGAGCCGTGTTCCTCCCAGCTCCTATTCTGTGTCTTATTTTTCATTTTTAGACAAGCTTTCCTGTAATCCACGTTGGCCTTAGACTTGCTATGTAGCTGAGGAAGACCTTGAACTCCTGACCCTTCCACTTCCCACAGGCTGTGACTATGGTTATGTGCGACTATGCCTGGCTAGTTTTTGTTACTTGTGTTTCCAATGACATATCTAAGGTCACCATTCCCTTATTCAGCATCACAAAGATTTACTTCTGTTTTCTTCTAGAAGTTTTATGGGTTTAGAACAGAGGTCCATTTGGTTGTATATTGCATGAGATGGTTCAAATTCATTGTTTTGGAAGTAAGTTATCCTCCAGTTGACCTGGGACCATTTGCTAAAAAGACAAGTCTCCCCCCCCCCCATCATTGCTTCTCAGCCTCCTTTGTGGGGTCAAAAGACCCTTTCACAGGGCTCACATATCAGATATCCTGTGTATCAGACCTTTACATTGCAATTCATAACACTAGCAAAATTATAGTTATAAAGTGGCAATGAAAATAATTTTATGCTTAGTGGTCACAACATGAGGAACTGTATTAAAGTGTCACAGCATTAGGAAGGTTGAGAGCCACTGCCCCTGGAGATTGCAACACCCTTGTTGAAAATCAGTTGACAAGAACTTGGAGGACTTTCGGGACACCCGGTTCCAGTCTATTAATATCTAGCCTTAGGCTGTTACCATTCTCTCCTGCACGATTAATGTGTCCTATGCTGGCTGCAAACTTACTATATAGCTAAGGGTGACCTTAAACTTTGGATTCTCCAGCTTCCATCTCCTGATTGATAGAATTAAATGCATGCCCCACCACACCTAGTTTATGGAGTACTGGAGAGTCAAATGCTCTTAGTTACCTAAGCTTTTTCATAGGTTTCATGGGTTTTTACATTTTCCAGAGAGTTTTGACTATTCTGAGTTCTGCATTTCTCTATAAATGTTAGGGAGCAACTCACCAATATCTGAAAGAAAAAAAAGAGGAAGAAGTTGACAAAAAAGCTGCTGCTGCTGCTGCTGCTGGCACTTTGATAGGAACTGCACTGGACATGTAGAAATTTGGAGCTGCGCCATCCTAACACTATCTGGTTATCGCTCCATGAGCTTGGGAAGCTTTTCTGTTTATTTGGTTCCCAATTTCTTTCAATGAGGTCTCATAGCTTTTCAATACTTCTTTTGTTAAGCTTATTCCTAAACATCTTATTCCTTTTGATGCCACTGTAAATGCCCTGTTTTCTTCATTTCCCTTTCAACCCTACATGATGAGAGAACAGAAGCCACTGAAGCCAAGTGTGGTGGCATAAGCCCATTATCCCAGCAGTTTAGAGACTAAAGCAGGATTGTGAGTTCAAGGCTAGCCGGGGCTACGTAACAATACCCTGTTTCAAAAACAGAATTTACAAAGTAACTGATGCTCCTCCTGTTCTGTGTAGCTTTGCTGAACTTATTCTAGATTTTAGTGGATACCGTGGGCTTGTCTATTTAAAGATGAGATCATGTCATCTACAAATCCCTTTTTTTTATTTGGATGACTTTTATTCATTTCTTTTTCCTCATTTAATTAGCCTGACTTATGGGTGTGCCACCATACCTGGCTTTAAAATATGGAACACGAAATGAACTTGCATGTCATCCTTATACAGAGGCATGCTAATCTTCTCTGTAATTCCCCAATTTTAGTACATGTGCTGCCAAAAGGCACTCTCATTCCATATTCTGAAGAAAAGATTTCAGCCTTCCCCCATTAAGTACATTATTAATATAGTTATGATGTTTTAATAAACCACTATATAGGTATGAATTCCTTTAAGGGTTTTTTTTCAACTTTATGACACACATGCATTGTGTTAGTAACAATGAAAATGCAAAGTTACTCCTCGCTCAGCCAGAGTTATTAGCTGCAAGGAACAGAAACTTAACCTAGCTTCTTTAAGTACAGATGGGATTTACTAAAGAGATATTACTGAGGAAGGTGGACTAGCAGGCTCTTAGAATGGGTGGAACAAGAGGGCCCTTGCAGCAACTAGGACTTGCTGTCTAAATAACGTCGTCGTAAGCCTGAATCAGCCAGAAAGTTCTGGGATCTCTATTGCTTAGAGGAGGGGCGCTGAGACATTGGCTATTATACTGCAGAAACTGAAGTTGCCCCTGGGAATGGACGTTTCTGTCATCAAAGCTGCCAGCGGATACCATAATTAATCCTCCTTTTTCTCTTAATTGCTGTGAATTGAAAGTTGGCAGGGCTGAGGGTAGAGCTCAGTAGGCAAATTGCCTAGGTTCCGATTCAGCAATAACAAAACAACAGAGCAACAGACGTTTGTTCTGGAGTTACAGGTGTACATCCTGGGCTCACCGTTGGCTGCATTCAGTAGGACCTTGCATAATTGTTGTATGGAAATGAAGGCTGGAATTTGCTGGTGCACTTTGGGTGCATTTGGCACTTCTAACTAAGAACATCCTTGTCAGCTACGGTAGTTAAACCCTATTTTTAAAAGTGACCTGAAGCCGGGCAGTGGTGGCGCACGCCTTTAATCCCAGCACTTGGGAGGCAGAGGCAGGCGGATCTTTGTGAGTTCGAGGCCAGCCTGGTCTACAAAGTGAGTCCAGGACAGCCAGGGTTACACAGAGAAACCCTGTCTCGAAAAACCAAAAAAAAAAAAAAGTGACCTGAAATTAAAATTGTGCAGGTGAATTACTGCCTCACAAGTTGGTAAGCCAGTATGTTTTGAAAATAGCAGATGCTTTTCAATTATAGGGAGAACATAAATTTTGATCCCTAAATTTTGATCCCTAAAATTTTGTTGTTGTTGTTGTTGTTTTTCGAGACAGGGTTTCTCTGTGTAACCCTGGCTGTCCTGGACTCACTTTGTAGACCAGGCTGGCCTCGAACTAACAGAGATCTGCCTGTCTCTGCCTCCCGAGTGCTGGGATTAAAGGCGTGCGCCACCACGCCCGGCTGATCCCTAAAATTTTGAAAATTTAAATTAAAAACCAGACTGGGGATATAGCTCAGTGGTAGAATGCTAGCTTATATCATTAGATGCCTTGGGTTTATTCCCCAGTACTGGGGGAGGGGTGTTCATTTTCTATTTCCTTTTAATTTCATATCAATGCATATTTGTATCTATTTTTATAATATGCATGTTTAGTTATCCAGGCACATGACTTAGAAATATATAAACATACTAGATCTATGCTCAAGCATTTTTATGGATACAGTATACTTCCTAGAAGGCTTGGAGACCAGCGACTCAGAACAGCTCTGGGTCTGTATATGAGAGAAGAGAGAAGGCAGCAGGACGAGGACAGGAGGATGAGAAGAGACACTATTTCAGCAATGCAGCCTTCTACGTCCACAGTAAGAAGAGGCTGAGTTAAGAGTATTGACTGGCCGGGCGGTGGTGGCGCACACCTTTAATCCCAGCACTTGGGAGGCAGAGGCAGGCGGATCTTTGTGAGTTCAAGGCCAGCCTGGTCTACAAAGTGAGTCCAGGACAGCCAAGGATACACAGAGAAACCCTGTCTCGAAAAACCAAAAAATT
>CAJQZJ010001558.1:19579177-19639204 GCA_907164525.1 Lophiomys imhausi
TGAGTTCAAGGCCAGCCTGGTCTACAAAGTGAGTCCAGGACAGCCAAGGATACACAGAGAAACCCTGTCTCGAAAAACCAAAAAAAAAAAAAAAAAAAAAAAAAAGAGTATTGACTGAAAGGGAATGTGGTAAAGAGGAGAAAGAAACATCGGCGACTGGCAGCACACAGCTAAGGAATGGTGCAGGGCCAACTACTGCATTGAGGGGAAGAAAAATGTCACTAGGGGAAAAAGCAATGAATTTTGCTTTAACTATATTGAACCAATGTGCCCTTTGGGATATCCCGTGAGAGGACTTATGGTATAGTTGAGAAAGACAAACCAGGTGGCAACTGCCAAAAATTACTTTTTAGAAAAATTTTAAAGTCCATGCTTTACAGTTCTATAGTACAATATTATAAAGATGACATATTATCATAGGAAACAACAAATTTGACTTCTTAAACATGTATACTCCTTTGGGCATGGTAGCCCTGAATCCCAGGACTCAGGAGGCAGAAAGGAAGGCAGCTCTCTGAGTTTGAGGCCAGTCTGGTCTACAAAGTGAGTCCAGGACAGCCAGAGATACACAGAGAAACCCTGTCTCAAAACAAAACAAAGACAGGGTTTCTCTGTGTATTCCCTGGCTGTCCTGGAACTCACTTTGTAGACCAGACTGGCCTCAAACTCGCACAGATCCACCTGCCTCTGCCTCCCATGTGCTGGGATTAAAGGCGTGCGCCACCACCGCCCGGCTGAAACCCTGTCTTAAAAATATAAAAACCCTCAAGAGTAGCACATGCTGGTGAGGATGTGGAGAAAGAGGAACACTCCTCCATTGCTGGTGGGTATGCAAACTTGTACAACCACTGTGGAAATCAATCTGACAATATCTTAGAAAATTGGGAATAGACCCAGCCATACTGCTCCTGGGCATATATCCAAAAGATACTCTACCAAACCACAAGGACATCACCTCAACAATGTTGATAGCAGCTTTATTTGTAATAGCCAGAAACTGGAAACAACCCAGATGTCCTTCAACCAAAAAATAGATTTAAAAAAAACCTGTGGTACATTTACACAATGGACTCCTACTCAGCTGTCAGAAAGAGGAAATTATGCAATTTGCAACCAAATGGGTGGATCTAGAAAAGTTCATCCTAAGTGAGCTAACTCAGACCCAGAAAAATACATCTCTTTTATGTGGATATTAACCATATAGCACAGACAGGACAACCATCCTACAACCCACAGACCCAAACAGACAAGAATCTAGCATAACCATCCTATGAAAAACTTCACCCAGCAGCAAGTCATGGACCCTATTGCTTGTTAGTGGAACACCTTACCCTAGCTGGGCTGCCATATCAAGCCCCAGTACAAGAGGAAGCTCTTAGCCCTCATGTGACTGATGAGCTGAGGGGGTTTGATACGTGGGGGCTCCCTTCTCTCATCTGAGGAGAAGGAGAGGACAGAGATGAAGAAAAGGGAGGGGGGAGGGTGGAACCTGGAGAGGAGGGGGAAGGGGCCTTTGATCAAGATGTAACTTGAAAAAATAAATTAATAAAAAAATGAAAACAAAACCAAACAACAAAAAATTTATTCTAATGATTGTTTATTATAGTTCTTGGAAAATAAATGGGCTCCTATGTCACTGTTATTCAGGTGAGAGTCCCATGACACTTCACCCCACTACCCCTCCAATGAAGGAAGGTAAACAGTCACCAGGCCCACTGAAAGGTCAGCGTAACGCTATCTCTGTGTAGCAAAACCTCTATACAGAGGATAGCTGGAGTAGTGATGCAAAGTCCTGAGCCTCTATCCCATAATGCAGAGCGGGTTATAAAGATAACATTGGCGAAGCACTCGGAAAGCCCATTGCCGTCTGCTCCAAGCAAGTGTCAAGTGATCACAGAAGCTTGAAACTAAGAATATTCTGAAGACAAACATCAGCGAGGTCTAATATAGCAGGGAAAGATTCCATCCATTCATATTCATTGATTTCTACACAGATCAATGCTGGGTACCGTTGCATGGATAGCAGGCGCTAACTTAGCTCTCCGCCATCTCCAGCCACGGCTATGTCCTGGAGCTCTTGCGTGGGGACTTCCTGTATGTCTCCTACCCATTTTCTCTGTTTGGCTTTAATAAATACTGAAGCCCGTGACTGAAGCAGAGAGAGAGGTAGGGGAGGAAGAATATAAGGGAGAAGCTAAGAGAAGGATGCAGGAGGAAGAAGGATGACATGGGTTAGGGGGAAGATCAGAATTCCACATGCCCTGGAGCATTGGCATGGAGCAGAGACAAACAGCCCATGGGACATATGTAAATATTATGGGGTTTTATCTGGGGAAGTAGAATAGAAAGCTAGCATAGAGGGTTAGATTGCACAGTCACAGGCTAAGGCTTACTAAAATCCATCTGGTGTCTTTGTGTGTTTATAAGTGGCAGGTTAAGGAATAGCACCACCACCCTGTAACCATTCTTTTTAATTATTAAACACTAATTTATTAACAAATACACTTACTTATCTACTATTCCTACAAATTCCTACAACCCCTATACATTCCTACAACCCCTAAGACCTAACCACTAAACCTATTGATAACTATTACAACTATTTTTCTAAGGATACAGTCTCTGGGGCAGGTCCTCAGGCGTCAGGAACACAGTCTCTGTCTGGGGTAGACCCTTTAACGCACTTAGCAGTCCTTTTTCTGGAATATCTCAGATGCAGGTTTGTCAGGGTAAATTGGCTATGGCAGTCTCACCTTAAATAAGGCTTGAGGTTTTCTTCTCTCTGGGAGACCTCAGCATCTGTAGGCCAACGTATTTCCTTCGTATCAGCAACTCTGCCTCTCTGCCTCAGTCTTTAAAGCTGGCCACAGTTCCGTTCAGGCCGCTGTTCGGACAGGTCAAACCCCTCTAGGCAAGAGCTGAGCCACAGGATTTAGTCCTTGGCCTTTTGCTGTCTTGCTGAGGCTTTCTCTGCTTACCAGCTTCCTTCTGCCTCAGGGAGATCTGGCATTGGTCTACCAGCACTTTCTCCAGCAGTACTCTCTCGTATGGTGGGGGGGGGGGCTTAGCACGTAGCTCTCTGGGCTCATCCACTTGTCCTTAAATAGGATCACTCCTTGTTCCACCTGCTTCAGCTTAATTTGGGCTCTGCCCCTTTAACAGTTGAAAACAATGCCAGGTCATAAAGTCTTTACTTGTTTCACCTGGCTTCAACCTTGTTTTTCAGTCTAAAGAGACTCCCCTCGTTTCACCTGACTTCATCCATAAGCTGATAAGCTAACTGCTCACAGCGAAGTTGATCTTCATTCCCCAAATTAAGAGACGTGGTATCAGAAACCTAGATATTCACTAAATCTAACTTATATTAATCTATCAACCCCTACACCACCCTAATAACTATATATTGTAATTAATTATTTACTACTATGTACTCACACATGCTTACAAAATAAAAGTCACTCACAAGGTTTTTAGTACCCAAGATCTCAACTAATAAAGGGGATAAAATATCTCCATACTTGGATCATTCCTGTGATAATTATTATCCTTATATCTATTAGAATCTGACAGTCACTGATATGGAAGTGACTGAATTTCATGAGCTAAATAACTAATCCTATAGGGCTATAGACAGAAAGGACCAGTCACTTGTAATAGGAACAGCTATTCCTGTAAAGCTGAGTTTCAACTTAAATCTTAGTAAAGGTTTGTTGGACCCATGCTAGTAAGGTTGTAGTCTGTCATGTAAGGAAAGCCCTGGACTTGGTACTAAATGTAGGACTCCCTTTCCCACCAGGGCTCCCTCTTCTCTGCCTGATTTGGGGAACCGGATCCCTACACTTTATACCTGAGGAATGTCACATAGGAAGTTACAGGTTTAATTTCCTTTCTCCCAATAACACCCCCACCCCATAGCCTGTCAGCTGAGCACCTGGGATTCTTGGAATGCCTCTTCATGCAAATGAGGCATTCCCTGTACCTTAAGCCCCAACCAATGATTTACATTCACCCTGAAAACTTCCACCCACTCCCTAAAGTTCTATATAATCCTCTTTCACTCTGAATAAAATTGAACTGCCCCATGAAGCTGGTCCCAGATAGTTAATGCATCATACTTGTGACTGTCTGAAACTCATTCCCCATCTTCTGCTCCCCTCAGCCACACAGACTAGTGGCCAACAGCCCACGGGAAAAAGGGGAGACCCACAAAGGTCCATGCCAGAGCATAACAGAGTGATGCTTACAGTTCAAAAGAGAAATTAGTATTATTCAACAGTTTATACCCAGCTAAATTTCCATTTGTGTATATAGTGAAACGAAACACAGTATCAGGGCTAGGGAGATGATTCAGACAGTAAAGTGCTCCCAAAGTTTGGATCCCAACACCCATGTAAAAAGCCAGATATAACAGCAACATATGCATATGTTGAACCCACGAGGGGCTCCCCAAAATCCTGATGCCCAGAGACCACCAAAGTCCCAGATTCGCTGTAATATACAAGAGGTTTATTTAAACCTTTGTGCTGGGGGTTCTACTACCTCCGTAGAGGAGTGAATGCCGTAAAACGGTTTTCAGGCCCTTTAAGTACACAAGCGGCTACAAAAAAGGTGGGGCCACAAAGGAGTAGCTTTTTTTTTTAGCCTGCCAGGCGACAGCTGACAGCCACAGGTGGGGATTAAGGAACAAAGAGTATGTTAAGTTAGGTGGTGATGAAAGTGGGGAGTGAAAATGAGGGATCAGAGGGGAGTGAAAGCAAACCAGCCAGCTATGCAAGTTTAGATATTTTCAAGGACTGAGTTCTGTGGAATGTCTCCTGAAGAAGTGAGGTCAGGGTCTCATGAAGGAGGAGAAGGCCTTGTATTCATTAATTTTTACAGTCTTACACATATAATTCCAGTACTATGGAGGCAGAGATAGGAAGATCCTTGGGGCCTGCTGAACAGCCAAATCAGTGATATCCAAGATCAATGAGATCAAAAAAGTAAGATGGAGACACCTATAATTGACCTCTAAAGTCTATACACATGTGCATATACACCTGTACACACACACACACACACACACACACACACACACACATACACACTTAAAAAAATAAGTTTATACTGAAACATTTTGTAAGTAGCCTGATGGTGAAGTCCAGCCAACAAAGAAATCCCAGGATGAAAAAAAACGAAAGAGTATAGAAAATACAGCCCATCAGAAATTTCACACCATGTAAGTCTAGGAGAAGTCTAGGAGGAGTCTACCTAGTTACATAAGAAAGATTATTTACCAAACAAACTGAGGAGGACTTCTGTGTGGCGCTATGGCTCAGTATGGATCCTTAGAATCTAGAGAGGGCAAAGGAGATAGTCATTCAATGGAATGGCTCAGCATGGGGTACCACAGTGTGCTCTTATCCCTGCATTGGAGGGGTGCTTCAGTGGGAAAGAAAGAACCTGTGCAGGGTGCGGACATGTAAAGGAGTGACTGTGACTGAGGGTTGTAATAGTTATCAATAGGTTTAGTGGATAGGTTAAAGGGGTTGTAGGAATTTATAGAGTTAATAGTTAAGAAATTGTTGGTGTTTGTTATAAGTGAATAGTTATCAATAAATAAATATTTAATAATTTTAAAAAGTTGGGTTACAGAGAGGCCAAGGTAGGAGGACCAGAAGGTTAAAGTCATTCCTCTTCTACACATGAGTTTGAATCCAGCCTGAGATACATGAGATTCTTTCCCAATTAAAGAAAAAAAGGTTTAACTCACCAGATATTTTTTTCTCCTTGATATTAAAGATAACTACCTGGCGGAAAACAACATTAAAATATATCTAAAGTACTGTTTGATATGCACATATGAAAGTGCAAAGTATACCATATTAATTATGTTAAGTCCTTTCAACTTGCTTTCCTACAATATAACTTCAGGTGTACCACTGTGGAGATGTGTTATAATTTAATAAGGCATTTTAAAACTACTTCAAGGAAAGACAGACAGACTGCACATATAGAACCTGAGACTTCTCAGGCCACCTCAACTTGCCATGTCCAAGTAACCTCGTTCCCTGCTGCTACTAACAGGCACACAGAACTTAGTCACCATGTGGACTTTCAGAATTTCATGGTTGAATGTTGGAATCAACTTTTAAATTCATTTG
Source organism: Lophiomys imhausi (assembly GCA_907164525.1). Classification (NCBI taxonomy): domain Eukaryota; kingdom Metazoa; phylum Chordata; class Mammalia; order Rodentia; family Muridae; genus Lophiomys; species Lophiomys imhausi. Next base: position 19,585,321 of record CAJQZJ010001558.1, read on the forward strand.
ATTTCACACTTGTTTTTTTTTCTTCTTTCTTGTGGTACAAGGCATCAAACCCAAGGCCTGTACATGCTAGACAAACATTCTACCACTAAGCCACATCCTCAGCCCCCTCATTAGCTTTTCACGCTACGTGGCCACCACCACACAGATGGAGCCTCCAGGCTGCCTCAAGCTCCGGTTGCTACATTTCCTGTCTTCTGAGAAGCCAGAGTTGCAAGTCTATTGCTGGGGAAGCTGGTGCCACATTAAAGGCATGCACATTAGAATCTAGATACATGGTAGCCAGAAGTGCACTTATCAAAATGCATTAGGCAAGAAGAATGACCTGTTTCCCAGCTCATACTCATCCCCTGGAAAGGAGGCCTCTGTGATCTTCAGTCTTCCAGTAGCTGTCTGTGGGACATCTTTGCATGCTTTTCTTCTATACCTAATGGAGGCAGCTTCTACGGCACAGGGGAAAAGATACATTGGGTCAGGATAATGGTTCAGTGGGCTCAGAGCTTTTAATCAGTGATAGTACCACCAGCTCACTTTGTATCTGTAGTAGTTCCAAACTCTGTTCCAAACTGGAGCTGATTAGAAAGAATTTTTTAAATTATTAATCTATGATTTAAAAAAAACCGCAAAACGGTGCAATAGTGTGGGAGAACATATCATATATATATATATATATATATATATATATATGATATTCTTGTAGGCCTTTTTAAGAAATGTATTTCTTTTATTTTTTATGTATGAATGTTTTGCCTGTATGCATATATGTGCATTGTGTATGTGTGTGTGTGCCTGATGCCAGGGAGGTCAGAAGAGAGCCTAAAGCAGTTTTAAAACTATTTATTTAATTATTTTCAAATTATATATGTGTCCATACATGTACAAGGCCACAGAAGTAAAAGAAGGCATTGGATTCCCTGGAGTTGGAGTTACTGGCAGTTGTGGGCCACTTGACATGACTTCTGGGAACTGCATTTGGACTTCTGGAACAGCACTACATACTCCCAAGTAGAAATTCTAAGTAGTACATGCTATAACCACAAAGCTTCTCTCTAGACACCCCTTTTTGTGAGAGAGAAGATCTCAGATAGCCAAGCCTAGCCCTTAGATGTCATGACAGTCGAGGATGATCTTGAACATCTGATCCTCCTGTTTCTACATCCCAAGTTGTATGTAGGGTTACCACCATTCACCACCATGCCTGGATTTATGCAGTGCTGGGGCTCAAACCCAGGGTTTAATCTATGCTTACACAAACACCCTACCAACTCTACAGCCCAACCACTCCAAAGGGGTTTTGCTCCCATCCTTACACCCTCCTCTCTCCGCTATGAAGAAGAGTTTCATTTTCTTCCCTACACTTCACAATTTCATATTGTCAGTTTTTAGAATTTTAACAACTCTAGTGCGTGTGTGTTTATTCCTGTGAAACTATTAGTTCCACTAATCAATTACAAAAAAACAGTCTAGTGGATTTGTTAGGAAAGAACTCTTTAGACAGAAGTCAAAGAATCACAAACTAGTTTAAGTGGAAACCAGAACTTGTTGCCTCCAGACCATGGAGAATAGAAAAGACATGTCCGGGATGGCTAGAACCCCAGGTTCACTCACTCACACCTAGACAATGACACATGCACACACATGCACACACACATACAATGACAACAACAATAAAATCTTTGAAGAAAATAAACTGGGGAGAAATGACCACTGTTCTGCAACATTTAGGGAGGGCTCTGATTCCACTGGGGTTTCAAGAAGTGACCTCTAATTCTAGTGTTCAGTGTTTGGTGAGCAAGGACACAGTTGATGGAGCCGAACCCCCATGACTTGGGTCCTATTACCTCCTAACTTCTTCTCTTTTTTTTGTTTTGGTTTTTTGAGACAGGGTTTCTCTGTGTGGCCCTGGCTATCCTGGACTCACTTTGTAGGCCAGGCTAGCCTGGAATTTAGAGATCCGCCTGCCTCTGCCTCCCGAGTGCTGGGATTAAAGGCGTTCACCACCATGCCCAGCTCCCCTCCCAACTTCTATATTTCTCAAAAGTATTAATGAAATTTTGTGAAGAAGAAATTAAGCTCTTCTGACCTCTGATAGTTCAATGTTCTCAAAACCTTTCCCATTCTTGAAACACAGCCACCAAAAGTCTTGCAGCATCCTGAAAAGGTTACGACTATGCGTATCCAAGATCTGCTGCGTGGTCTACTCTGTGGCTAGGAGACCTTGAAGAATATAACTAAGGAGCATGAAAATGATAAAGACAAGGGGTGGGGAACAGGGTGGGAAGCAACATTAGAGAGTTGGCTTTTGGAGCAACACCTGCCCCTGGAAATTTGCTATAATTTCTGCCAATCTTGTCTTATCTTTGGTTGCACCAGTTTCCCTAATTTTATCTAGGTTCACTATCTGTTCTTCCCCTCTTTGAGGATTTCCGATGCGTAATGAGCAATGAGGTTGTAATTACTTCCTTCAAGTTACTTTTGCAAGCCTTCTTCTGCCCTGCTCGGGCTCTCATGCAGGCTTGCAGTATTTGGGTAGCTGCTTTCTCCAGGGCTCAGAGCATTACTTTTCTCCCAGGACCTGTGACAGAGAGGTGGCTGCAGATTGTTCCCATAAATAGCATCAATTTCTTCACCCTCTGGTGCTTCAGCTCGTCCTCATGAGACAGAGTCCAGTGGGCTGGGTATGAATGTCCTTATGCTAACTGAGTCCCAGTGAGCAATCAAAGTTGGAGGCTGATATTATTGGCTGCCTAAAGGAATATTGTTAGTAACTGAACTTTTTAATTAATTTATTTTTATATCTTGGTGTATGTAGTTGAGGGGTTGTGAATTGTACTCTGGGTTCTATATGCAACAGAACACAGTTCTGATTTCTTGTCATGTTTTTTAATTGGAAAATGCCTTTGACTCTGGGTTATGCTTTATTGTACCCAAGTGAGAGAATAAACACCTGGCACTATTTGAATTTGTAGGGCCAGTCTCTGGCAAACCTATAAAATAAATATGAGATACAATTGAAGCTATAACCTAGTTGCCTTGAGTCCTAACAGCAAAGTCAATCTATAGGAAATCCTAGTAACATTTTAAAATGGTGTGGTGAATATTCACTGCAGTTACCATGGAGAGTATCAAGAAGGAAGCTCTGGAGCCATGAGATGGCCCAGAGTTACCAGTAGGTAAAACCACCATGCCCAGCTAGGTCAACCATTTTAAAGTACATGATCCAATAGCATTTAGTACACTCACCACCAGCTCTACAGAGTTCTATAAAGTTTTATCATCCTAAAAGGAAAACCCACTTAGTAGGGCCCCTTTATCTCTCATTTCATTTTCATTAGTTTCCGTTACCACAGTGAACCAAGATACAGAAATATGAGATGGAAAATTCTAGAAATAAGCAATTCAAATATTTTAAATTGCATCCCATTCTGAGAAATACGATGGAATCCTATACTGTCCTGCTCTGGCCAGCCTGGAACATGAACTATCCTTTGTCCAGTTTCCACATTGTATATGCTACCTATCTGTGAGTCAGTTGATGGCCACATGTGTGATGGGAGTTAGTTTTCAGTGAATTAGCAAGAGGTTCTGAAATGCAGACTCTTAAGGGGTATGCAGATCAGCCTGGCACCTGAAAGCACATAGTCCTGGACAACCATTGAGAAGGCACTCTGAAAGCCTAGGAAACCAAAAAAGGGCTTTTGGCTCGGCAGAAGTGGGCAGAGTCAAAATGAAAAGTCTTGTTTTGAAACTGCAGCTCTGAGAGACATGGAGAAAGCCTAGTGGAAGGGTGTAGCCAAGGGCCACCAGTTACCTCAAGACAGCACTCGAGACCACAAAAGACCACAAGAACCACGCCCTACTTCAGCCAGAGAGACAGGGCCCACTGGAGAGAAAGAGATGGAGCCACCATGGGAGATAAATGCCTCAGCCATGAGAGAGAGGCCAGACTAATAGACAATGAGGTTTGAAGTGACATATGCTATCTGTCAGTCAGCCCTTAGGCCACACCAGCCCTGAGGCAATAAGAATGGTAGGTCAGAAGCCTTGGCACGTAAACTGAGAATTGCTGAGGAAACAGGAGCAAAGGCTGAGAGAAAGGCACAAAGACCAACAGCAGCAGGAGCAGAGTGGCCTCAGGTACACTAGCAAGGCTCCAGGCTTGCACAGACTGTGAGGAGACAGCAGAGATAGAGGCTGCCGCTCTGAGAGACTGCAGAGACAGAACCTTGCTGAGGAAGCCAGGGACCTGCTATAGGCCTCATAGCTAAGGCAAGGTCTCGAAGTCAAAGACTAACCCACACGGCAAAACATGTGCCCTTAGGGATTCGGCTAGTTCAAACAGCGGCCTCAGGTGTCAGTGGAGAGTCTTGGCTGACTTGAAGCCAGCTCCAAGCTGAGCGGTTGAAGCAGGCTGTCTGCACGAGCCAATGAGAGATGCTAGGCCCTGAGCCTGAGGAAAGAGCTTACACCTAAGTTGAACTAAGACTGCCAAAACTATGCCAGAGCCAGACTGCTGACTGCTGTTTGAGGTGTGCCTGCAGATAGAAGGCCGACCAAGTTGCCGAGAAAGACCCACGGCTTTAATATCCTTTCAAAAGGGTTAGAGTAGGGTTGTTTAAGTGCTTATAGATTATAGGTGTTTATTAAATATTAATAAATATAGGTTAATAAAATTTTCAGTTGCACACTTGGGTTATCAAATCCACTGTTACAGTATCACAGTGTTTGGGTCCAAGAAACCTTTATTTTATTTAGTGGTGGTCTCAGAGTATAAGAGTAGGGACACTGGCAGAATACCGTAGTGAGGAAAGGAAAACAAATAAACAAACAAAACCATTTAAATGCTAGGCTGGGGAGATGGCTCCGTGGATAAAGAGCTTGTCATGTAAACATGAGAACCTGTGTTCAGATCCCCATGCGGTACCCATGTAAGAGCTGGGTACAGCAGCACATCTATAAGTCCAGTGTTGGAAGAGGCTGAGACAGGGGGATGCTGGAGATTAACCTACCAGGAGTCTTAGGATCTCTCTCTTGAGGAACAAGGAGGACTGATTATTAAACCATTGAGCTGTCAATCTCAATGCCCCACTAAACCTGGTTTTGTTTGTAATTACATTGATTAATTCTAATGGATAACCAGGATGGATATCTAATGGATAACCACCACTTCTCTGAGGCTTTTTCTCAGAAAGGAGCTCCACCCCTTTTCTAGATGATAGGCAGACAAGTCAATGATCCAGTAGAACTCTCAGACAAGTGTAACTGAAATTTTATTAAACTATATTTGATAATACCTAATAAGCACCTATAACCTACCCTAACAACCCTACCCTAATCCTTTTGAAAGGATACCTGGCCGTGGGTCTTTTTGGGCAACTGGGCAGCCTCAAACAGCAGTCAGCAGTCTGGCTCTGGCATTGCTATGGCAGTCTTCTTGAGACCTTCTCTTTTCAAGGCATCTCCACTGCCCATAGGCCCATGTGGTCAGTTTGCTTCAGCCACTCAGCTCGGGGCTGGTTTCCTCAGTTAGCCAAACTGCCACAACCCCACCGGGGCCTTTTCCTTTCATCTGAGCCTTGCCTTACCCTTATGGGGCAGACGTTGCATTCCCGCCTGCCTTCTGTCCAGCGTTACTGTCACTTCCACGGTCTCCTCAGCCCGTGTGGGCCTCGCACCTTGGGCCAATGCTGTCATCTGAGGCCTCGACTCTCCTCACCATGTCCTTGCCGCAGCTTTGGAGCATGTACGTGCCTCTTGCCTTGGGCCTTCCACGGCTTTTCTAGGCCTCCTGGGCTTGCCCTCAGCAGAAGTGGCTCTCTGCAGCTTTTCCTGCCAATGTGGCATTGGAGTAAGCAAATGGCACATGCCACTTCGCACCTCATCCTTCCTCAAGCTCAGCTCTCTTGGACTCGGGCGCCCATGACCCTTAAATAGGGCATGGTTCTCTGGCCTTTTGAAGTGGCTCACCCTTTCTTGCTGCTCCTGTAGCCACGCCCTCAGCAGGAAGTTTCTGAGGCTTTGCAGTCACTCCCCTCCACAAAGCTGGTCTATCAAAGCCAGAGCTTCAACTGTGCTCAGGCCATTTCAGCTCTGCTCAATGTCTTTTGAAGACAGGCAGCGTCCAAAAGCCCTTTTTCTCAGTATCCCAGCTTTACCAATTACATCTGTTGCCCAGGACCATATGCTGCTATGTGCCAGACCAATCTGCATTCCAAAAGCCCTTACTAATTCACTAAAGAAATCTGACTCCCATTACACACACACACACAAGTCCCGCTTTTCTTGCCCCAGCCCATAAGTAGCCCATGGCAACCAAGCTCTTCCTCCTTTAGTACCTTACCTTGTCCTGGGCTCTCTCCCTGCAGTCTGCCTTCAGGGCTGCAGCTCCTAAGCAGCCCATTAAATCCTCTCTGGGGTCAGAACCTGTCCTCAAAGTGTAACAGCCAGTATTTCTTCATCAGAACCAGCTGTGACTACTGGCAAGCACCCCTTCAAGATCCAGCCTGTTGAGGTGCTGGCGCAGAAGGAGGGCAGGAAAGATCCTGAAAGCCTCACCTGTGCTTCTCCACTCCCTGCTGCTTCTCCTGCTCACTCTGCTCCAGCTGCATGAGGTCTCATGGCCTCAGAGGAGCTCATGTATTTTAAGTCTGGAAGGTTACCTGAAAGAGGGACTCCATCTATGTAGCTTTGGAGTAATGGGGTAGTTTTGTGGTCTAGCTATATAGATACTATCAGCAACCCATACTCCATAAGTAAGACCAATAAACTTACTGTTTCACCACGTGGGATCTTTCTTCCCATCTGTTGTTGGTGCCCTTTGTGTGATAAGGAGATGCTTGTTTGCATTTCTCCATGAAAGTCAGGAACCACCCCTCCCTAGATATCAGCTGTCACATTTTCAAGCCCCCTGGAGTATTTGCTTTTTAAAAAAAATGTTATTTTTAAATGTTTTTTTATGTGTGTGCATGTTTGCCTTCATATATGTATGTGCAGCATGTGCTTACCTGTTGCCCTGGGAGGTCAGAAGAGAGTGTCAGATCCCTTGGAGCAGGAATTATAGGCAGTTGTGAACTGCCATGTGGGTGCTGGGAATTGAATCTCAAGAGTAGCAGGTGCTCTAACTGTCCAGCTCATTTGCTATCCTGGAACTCACTGTAGATCAGGCTGGCCTTGAACTCACAGATCTGCCTGCTTCTGGCTCTTGAGTGCTGGGATTAAAGGCGTGTGCCACCATGCACCACCATGCCCAGTCCTGGAACCCTTTTCTTTTTTTTTTTTGGTTTTTCGAGACAGGGTTTCTCTGTGTAACAGCCCTGGCTGTCCTGGACTTGCTTTGTAGACCAGGCTGGCCTCGAACTCACAGAGATCCGCCTGCCTCTGCCTCCCAAGTGCTGGGATTAAAGGCGTGCACCACCACGCCCGGCTATGGAACCCTTTTCTAATGGTGCCTTTTAGGCACTAGACAGATGGGGAGAGGAAAGAGTGATTCTTGGAAATGAAGGATCCTGTCCTGGTAACTCTTTATTTTGAGTCATGTATACACTTAAAAAAAAAAAGTGGTGTCTCAAGTTTCCAGCGAAAGGTGACAAATGTGGTGTAGGCGCCAGTTCCTTAATCTCTTAGAATCTGTACTCTCACCTGAAAAGTGAGAATAATTCAGCTCTCCAGGGGTTGTGTTTCAGTAAGTTGCAGCCCTAAGAAACTAGTTCTGGTTGAAAATGCATTCATTACAAGGATAATGCCTAGCCGAGGCATGGTTCTGTATGCACAAGGTTTGGCACCGCCCGAAAGAAAAATAATAAACAAGTAAAACTGGTTTCTCCATAAGTGGCCTGAGATGATCTGCAAAGAACAGTTCACTATATACTTGGCCTGAAAAACCCTACAAAACTATGCATATCTAGATGTTCCAAATTGTTCCTGAATAGAAACCTACACAGGGGGGAAAAAGATATCCCAGAAGAAACAAAACCTTATGGCATGACGTTAGTTAACGTTCCATTGCTGTGACAAATACTGAGATTAAATCAGCCTAAAAGGAAGAATGCTTTATTTTGGCTCATGGTTTCAGTCTCTGGTTGACTGGCCTCTTGCTCTGGGCCAGTGGTGGTGCCTGCCGTCCATAAGGATGGGAGCATATGGCAGAGGCCTTGTGTTCAGCTCTTGACTGCTAAGGAACAAGAGACAAAGAGACCAGTGTCCCCATATCCCCTTCAAGGGCAAGCCCCAAGTGGCCAAACTTTCTTCCACTAAGCCCCTCCTAAACAGTCTGTCAGCTCCCAGCAGTGCTTCACCTTGGTGACCAAGCCTTAGCACATGGGATGCTATTTATGACCTAAACGGTGACAACACACAAATGCATTCAGCTTAAAATAATCACAAAGAAGGGTAAAAGGACATTGACTCATTCTCAGATTTGCCAGAATGTCGGACACTCAACAGATTACAGAGATAGGAGCCATGTTAAGTGGTGGAACTCAAGTAGCCACAGTCACCGAGTGCCACCTGCTGTGGCTTGTCCCGCCATCTCCTCTGGCTCTGGAAGCCAAGTGTCCTGTTTTCCGTGTTGCCTCAGAAATAGGTTTCTGCCTTCTCTGTTAGCCACGGTCTATGCTCCTCTATGTCACCGCCTCTAAAAGTAAACTCTGTCACAGGCTCTTCTGCTCTGCAAAACGTAAGCTGCGCGGGCAGAGCGAACCTGGCCTTTCAGTATGACGAGTGGGAGAAGGTCCTGCCTAAGACTCCTCAGGGGGAGGGTTGCCCCAGAGTGGTGGTGCTGATGTGGGACAGCCAAGAACAGGACTCGTTTCCTTTGGAGATGAACTGTACGGAAAGTATATTGTAAGCCAAATTGCCTTGCAGGCCCTGGCTCTTAGGGCTGTTAGCACTTCGTTCATGTTTGCTTACTTCGCTGCTTTGCTCCACTCTGTCACTCAGTCACACATCTCCAGTCCAGGCAAGGCGCCCTGGGAGAAACTACCGCGAGCCAGGTGTTATGCAGGTCGGTGTTTACAGGTGGTCTCCTCAGATTCTGTCTCTCCCCCCCCCCCCCACCCCTTGTCACCCACCACACCCTTCATTTCCACTGTGAATCCAAGTGGCTCAGGGAATCAGGCACCACCCTCCGGGTCCCAAGCCCAGGCTACAAGACAACCCCCTGGCTACAGGGATTGGTTCACGGGTGGTCATGAGACCCGAGTTTCTCCAATCGGAGTGAAACCAGGTATTTGGCTACCCCAAGGGCATGATGTTTCTCTTGCCAAGCAGGTGTGAATGAGAAGACTTGTGGCTTTGAGAGCTCCCAGCAGCTTTCTTGGAATCACATGGGGAGTCAGATTTAGCATAAAGTAAGCCCTGCAGAAGGCAGGGCCAAAGGGCAAAAATAAACTAGACACTTGGATAAAGCAAAGCCTGAAACCAGATTTCTCCTTTGGACTTCTCAGTTATACGAGACAATAAATTCCATTTATTATTTAAGCAAGACTGAGTCAGATTTTCTGACAGGTACAAGTGAAAGTACCTGCTTCCTTTCCTGCTTGTCTCACGGGGGCAGAACTGTCCCTCTGGTGTTAGCTCATAGACTTTAACACACACCTCACCTTTTAAACAGAATAGTCCTACCTATGGGCTATATCATGGGTCCAAGACCAGCCTAGGCTACTGTGTTTAAGACCTCATCTCAAAATAAAGTAAAGCAAATGAAGAAATAGAATAGGCCTACTTAACCCAAACCAAATCTGAAACATCAATAAGCATATTTCAATTCCCCTTGGCATAAAAGAGGGAAGACCCAAAGGAATTAAGAATCTTGTCAAACAAGCCAGGCACGGTGGCACATACTGTGAATCTCAGTACACAGGAGGCAGAGGCAGGCAGATCTCTGTGAGTTCAAGGCCAGCCTGGTCTACAAAGCAAGTTCTAGGATAGCCAGGGGTGTTTCACAGAGAAACCCTGTCTCAAACAAACAAACAAACCATATTCTGCCAAACAAAAAAACTACAGAAGCAAATAATGACATCAATGAAATATAAAACAAGGCAAAACATTCCAGTTTTTAATTTTTTACATATATGTTTTGCCTGTGTGTGTGTGTGTGTGTGTGTGTGTGTGTACCATATGCCTGATGCCAGGCTAGAAGTAAGTGTTGGATCCTCTGGAACTGGAGTTACAGTCAGTTTTGAGCTGCCATGTGCATGCCGAGAACCAAAGTCAGGTCCTGTGCAAGAGCAGCCAGTGCTCTAAACCTCTGAGCCATCTTCCCAGCTCCGTACCCTGCTATCTAAATGCAGGTTCCTCGGCAGCATATCCCGAGACAGGAATGACTGTACGTGTTATTCACTGGGGGAGTGTCTTGAAGAGAAACCTGTGGAGGCTTAAAGGAAATTGAGATGGAAAAAGCTAAGCAGGGATAAATGAACTCTGCAGTCTGAGTCCACAGAAAGAGTTGCCCCACTCAGAGGCAATGAGGTGAACTGTAGCCTGGCCAAGGGTGAGCTGAAGGCAGCTGATTCCAGGCAGATCAGAGATGGGCAATGACAACAGCTACAAGAATTGATGGCCAAAGTCCGTGTGAGGTTTCCCTCTATAAATTTTCCTTTTCAGAACTAAAACCACTTTATGCTCCTGACTGCAATATACCAGCAAGAGTCTGAAAAATCTGGCTGAGCTGCGTGGTCTCATAATCTTTTTTGTCGGCTCCTCTAGTTCTTTAAGCTAATGGGTCTGTGCAGTCCTGAGTTAAGTCTTCAGATTTCTTCCTCCACAGGCACTAACCACATACAAGCTCATCTACGTATTACTTTTCATTTCTTTGTTACTGATCAGTGAACCTTAAAACTATTCATGCACTCTTTCCGTAGTTCTCACTGACCTGTGTCTCTGCTCCAGGTGGACTGCCCTTCACTTTTTCTCACTGTGACTCATGTTTGTGTACAATGTGCATATACTTTGTGCAGCACAAAGTGCAATGAAGTCCATGGTGTGATTACAGGAGCACTAGAAAGGGTCCATAGACAGGGCTGACACCTGCAACTCTGCTGTGTTGTGTGTCTTGCTGTATTCCTATCTGAACTAGCTAGTGGCAACTTAAAGCTGGAACCCTTCCAGGGTGCCCTGCCAGCCTGCAGTGTTGCTGGGAACATTGCATGGGGTAAAGTACACAAAAGCACACATAAACATAAGGGAATTATTACACACATTATGATTGACATGCTATTCTTTCTTATTCTAAATTTGCTTTCAGACAGGAGAATCAGGAATTTGATGCTATTCTCAGTTTTTTATTGAGTTTAAGGCCAGCCTGGGCTACATGAGACCCTGCCTCACAGAAGAAAACAAAAAGAAAAGAAAATCCACTAGTAATCTCTACACTGCTAAACTCAATGGTTTAGTTTAGTTCTGGTCATACTTGCCCTCTGAGTAACATTTAACACAATCCTTTCTTTTTCCTTCAAATACATTGTTCTCCCCCATCCCTCTTCCTTCCCCCCTCTTCCTTCCTTCCTTTTTCCTTTTTCTTTTCTGCAACTGCTAAATTGATCTTGAACTCTTATATAGCCCAGCCTTACTTCCTAGGTGCTGGGATTTTAGGCATCCAAGACCACACCTGACAATGAAATGTCCCTCGTGGGCTTCCAGGAATTCCTGCTCTCTTGACTTTTCTCCCACTTACTCACCACTCAGAGGCCTTTCCTCTTCTGTTCTTCTGTTTACCATCTGCACACATCAAAGGGCCCCAAGGGGATAGGATCCAGTATTCGCATCACTGTTTCTACCTTTCTTCCTTCTTTCTCACTCCTCTGGTGATCCTGCCTTACAGTTTATTTATTTATTTATTTATTTATTTATTTATTTATTTATTTATTTATTTATTTATTTTTGGTTTTTCGAGACAGGGTTTCTTTGTGTAGCCCTGGCTGTCCTGGACTCACTTTGTAGACCAGGCTGGCCTCGAACTCGCAATGATCCACCTGCCTCTGCCTCCCAAGTACTGGGATTAAAGGCGTGCGCCACCACTGCCCGGCCTGCCTTACAGTTTAAATGTCTCCCTACCCGGGATTCAAACTGAGATCTTCAGCTAGGATCTCTCCTACGACCTCATATTTATGTATCCATATTTCACTGCTCAGATGTCAAATTCTTCTAGCTCTGTCACACTAATCCAGCTATGAGTTTTATCATTCTACCTTCAGGATATATTTAGACTACATCTACTTCTCAACACTTCCACTTCTACCATGACCTGTTCCAAGTCATCCATTGGCAGAGACCATGCAATGAATATAAAAAGGGGTGAGGGGATGGCCTGAGCACTGACATTCATCTCTGCTTCATGGCTGAAATGCAACGTGACCATTCTCTCACACACTTGTCACCATGCTGTCCCAACCATGATGGACCATACCCCCCCCCATACCATCAGCCCAAATAAACCATTTTTTTCTTCAGCTTCTCTGTCAAATATGTCACAGCAGGGAGAAGAATAATTAATACACTGTTTACAAATTTATTTTGAGTATTCACATTCCATCTGTTCATATTCATGCCTCTTATGTTATATAAATTCTCCCAAAAGAAGGGTCTCTTGTGGTGATATTGACTCAGGGCCTCATGTATGCATGCACTCTGCCAACAACTACAACCCTAGTCCAAGTACTTTCTTCTATTTTGTTTATTACTGTCAATTATGTCTCATATATATATAATACATGCATAATAAATATTGAGTAAATGAATGTATTGTGCTCACATTTAAGTTGAGAATTATATTTTGTTTGTTTGTTTGTTTGTTTTTTGAGACAAGGTTTCTCATGTGGCACTACTGGCTGTCCTGGAACTTGCTTTGTAGACCAGGCTGGCCTTGAACTCACAGAGATCCACCTGCCTCTGCCTCCCAAGTGCTGGGATTAAAAGCGTGCACCACCATATCCGGCAGTTGAGAATTCTTAAGAGTTGCAACTTTGATCTGTGAGGAGAGGTGCTGGCATTCAGATGGGCCTCAATGCTTGTCCTCAGTACCTTCGCCACATGAACTTAGACATCATCCAGCCTGCTCCACTCACTTGACTTCGGGACACCGCTTCAGAAATTGTTCCTATGGCCTCGTAGACATGCCCACCTCCTCTGAGACCCAGTCTCACCACACACACACACACACACACACACACACACACACACACACACAAGCACAACAGATACATTCACACAAATAAATACACATGCACACACACACAAACAAACAAAATAACCTGTCTGGAACTCAGAAGTTAAAGGCAAGAAGAATAGGAGTTCAAAGCCATCCTCAGCCACACGGTTGAGGCCAGCCTAGGCTACTGGAGATTCTTTCTCAAAAACAAAAAACAAAAAAGCAAACAAATAAACAGGCATGTCTGCTCTGGATTTCATACAGGCACCTCAAATCTGAAAGGCCTCATGCCCGATAACCAATTCCTTTTCTCACACCTCAAGCTCTTCCCACTTAGCTTCTTTTCTTCTGAAGTCTTTCTTTCTGGTAATGACAAAGCTACCTCCCTGGCCATCCTCACTGGTCTGTCATCTCCTCTTTTTCTTCCTTCACTCATTCTTATCCAGGCAATTGTTAAATCTTGTAAACCCAACAACCTGAACATCCCTCGAATGCTCCTTTCCTTCTTAAGATTCATTTATTTTATATATATGAGTGTTTTGCCTGCATGTATGTATAAGGACCACATGTGTACCTGGTGCCTGTAAAGATCAGAAGAAGGCATTGAATCCCCTGGAACTAAAGTTATGTGTGGTTGTGAGCCATGTAAGTACTGGGAAAAACTTGGGTCTTCTACAAGAACAGCAAGTGCTCTTAATTGATAACACATCTCTCCAACCGACTCCTTTTAAAAACAATTTTATGTGCATGGGAGTTTTGCCCACATGTATTTATGTGCACCACATGCATGAAAACACCATTGGAGGCCAGAAGAGGGATTCTGATCCCCTGGAATTAGAGTCACAGACAGTTGTGAGTCACTGAGTCAGTGCTGGAAATTGAGCCTGGGTCCTCTGGAAGAGCAGCCACCTCTTCAGGCCCAACTCCTTTTGTCTTTCTGAATTGAGCAGGATCAGCTGTTGTCTAAATGGAGCTTCTCTGTAGCCCACTCCACCCACTTGGCATGTTTTTGGTAAAGCACAGGTGTTATCTATACCACCCTATCTAATATATCACACATGGCTCTGTAACTTTTCTATTTGATGTGGAATAGCAATCCCCCTGCCCCCTGCATGACATTCTAGGTTGTTCCTGACCTGGCCATCCTACCTTTATGGCTTTGCCTCTTATTGCTTCTCCCACTGTGTTTTCTGTTCTAGCTGCCGTCCGGCTGTTCCCTGCATACTTTGCTGGTCCCTCCCCCTTCAGTTCTCCACCTTTTTTACTTGTTTGAGAATTGTTTTACGCCTATTAAAAATGAAACTAAGGCTGGGGGTACAATTTAAGGATACAGCGTTTGTCTGGCATGCACAAAACTGTGGTTTCAAACGCCAGCGCACTCATATACACACACAATGGTGGTTTGTTTTATATCATACAGGTAAATCATCTCATTTGATTTTCATAAAAATAAAATAACTTGCTCCAGGTTAGTGGTTCTCAACTTCCTCATCCTGTGACCCTTTAATACAGTTCCTCATGTTGTAGTGACCCCCAACCATAAAATTACTTTTGTTGCAACTTTTTTTTTTTTTTTTTGGTTTTTCGAGACAGGGTTTCTCTGTGTAGCCCTGGCTGTCCTGGACTCACTTTGTAGACCAGGCTGGCCTCGAACTCGCAAAGATCCGCCTGCCTCTGCCTCCCAAGTGCTGAGATTAAAGGCGTGCGCCACCACTGCCCGGCCTTTTGTTGCAACTTAATCACTGTAATTTTGCTACTGCTACTGTTATGAATCTTTTTTTTTTTTGAAGACCAAGTTTCTCTGTGTAATGGAGTTCTGGCTGTACTTAGACAGGCTGGCCTCAAACTCACAGAGATCCACCTGCCTCTGCCTCCCAAGTGCTGGGATTAAAGGTCTGCGCCACCAAGCCCAGCTCTGTTATGAATCTTAATGTAAAAACAAGTTATCTTAATGTAAAAAATGTTCTCTGATGGTCTTAGGTGACCCCTGTGAAAGAGTCATTCCACCCCCAAAGGGCTTGTGAACCATTGCTCAAGGTAAAGACTCTAGAAAGTGATTGACAGGAACTCAGCACTGACATAAAAGCCAATGAGCTAATAGCATGATGGAGGTTTTCTCTGACTCATCATAAATGCTTTTCCTTTTGTATTCCAAAAGCAGGTATGCGTTTTTAAGTTCATGACATAGAAACAGTGTTTGTAAAAGACGTCAAACACCCAGATTTTCACAGCCAGATTTCTAGAGCTGGAGTGACCCTGTGCTTCAGTGTCTTCATCTTTGAAATGGAAATAGTAGTACCTAGCTCTTTGGACTGTGAATCCACCAGAGTCGTTGCAAGAGTGCATGGTATAGCCCTGCCCTGATGTCATGTCCTTGTCACTTGTTATGTCTATGTTCTCTTGTCCCTCAGTAGATTCTGCATCTGAGAGAGATCGTCTCCATCATCTTCCAATCTTCTTGAACCCACAAAGCAGAACTTTCAATAGCTTGTGTGCTTCATAAATGACTGTCATATTAAGTTTATAAATATGTAGGTGTTGTGCCAGACAATGAGACATTTGCAAGCACATGATCATGCTGTTTTAATTATCTACAGATCTTTTGGAGAAAGTGGTTATTGAATAAGGCTGGGTATCCACTAGCTTCTGCCTTGTTTTTAAAAATCCAGATTATTACCACTCAGCTACTGTAAGCAAGAAACCACTTTTTTTTAAAAAAAGCTTTTCCCCAAGTTTGCTTTTTCTGTGAGCCAATGCTTTTGTGGGAGGCAGAGTAGGAAAGGGACACCTGTCACAAGCTCCCAGACTTCTGAAACAGAGGGTGGTATTCAGCTGTGGGTAACTACAATGTGAGCCCTCCGCCCTGCTGTTCCCCTTCACTGAGCAGCGACCTGGTCTGTGGCTTTGGGTTTCATGGCAGGCCAAGTTGTACTTGGAAGGAAGAAGACTCCAGCCCTTTCAGAGCTCAGAAGTGCAATGAGGGAGGCCTAAGGATGTCAGGGAGGGCACTGACTCAAGTTACATAACCATTAGTTCACCGACACTAGTTTATTTTCATGTCAGCAACCCTTCCTAGGTGAAGCTGTCCTGCCAGGAAGAGGGAGCATTGAAAGAAGAGAGAAAAAGAGAGAGATGGAAATACTTGATTAGAGGTTAATATGTCCTCTGGGCCCCTTTGATTTTGATGATTGGAAAAATGCACAGAGTAATGATTAAGTACTCCTAGAGGGGAAGTGGGTCTCTGCATGGAGTTGGGGCTTTATTGTAGATGACTTACAGCTGTTGTGCATGATGCAGCCTGGACTAATAAGTGGGACACGGAGAAGAAGTGTTCACAGAGCCAGAGTGGCAGTGTGTTGTGTAGCAATTTCCCTCCAAAATTAAAACCTTCCATCTTGGAGGGAAGCTTATTAAGATGCAGAATGTTAAAAGGAGAGGAGAAACTTTCCCTCCTGCTGGGAAGTTCCATTAACTCCAGAAGTAAACACCTCAGTGGCTCCAGGAAGTCCCTGAAACTGACCAGATTCACTAGACTCCCCCCTACTTAAGCATTTAAGCAGTAAAGATTGCTGAGAGACTCTCAGACGGGCTGAGCTGCCTAGAAGAGACACCGGGAGGAGGTGGAGACCAGCTGAACTACCTAGAGGATGCTTACGTCAACCGAATCAATTGAAAGTAACATCATCAACCTATTTGTGCTGCCTGCAAGTTGTATAGTACCCTCCAGTTTTCCACTTCATGAACCATCACAGGTACTGGGTCTGGCTTTTGGTGATGCAGCTGTTGTCTTTGAGTCATTTTTGCTCCTGTAAGTAATCCCTCACTCATATTCCTGTAAGTAACCACAATATAATTCACTGGTTCACCAAGTTGGATTTTAGTGGTGACCTTGCTTTGGTCTGTCAATGGTTCCATATCTGGGGTGAGCAGACATTTGTTCATGTCTCTGTAGGAATGGTGTCACACAATACTGCCTGTTACCATGGCAAAGTACTAATTCAATTTGGAGCCATCCTACCATCTCTCTCTCTCTCTCTCTCTGGGTCGGCAGGAAATGTCCCATTTCACTCCTAAAGTCATTTGCACCCATTTCCTTCTTTTCACTTTCATCAGCTCCGTCCTTATTCAAGGCTTCATCCTACCTTTTTGGATTATGGGCTTCTTGTAGGTTTCTCAACCTCATGGTTAAGATTGCCTATTCAATTCTCGAAGTTACTGTCAGAGGGGGATTTTTCTAAATTACCTTCAAGCCTTGGCTCTCTATGGATTTCTGGATCAAGTGTAGTCCTGGTTTTCAGGGTCCTCTGATTTGGCCTTTCATATCTTATTTTTTGTTACCTCCACATCTGTGATCCCCTTCACTAATAACCTGGACTTACATACAATTCTAGAACTCATACTCTCTGCTCTCAAACTTTGCAACCTTCTGTGCTTGCTCCTTCTTCTACCCAGAATTCTTCCTGTCTCTCTTGGCTTCTTCCCTGTCTTTTTGTTTTCCTCCTACTCAGATTTCTCTCAGGAACGCCCCTGCAGATGGTCTGCAGCATTTATCACAAACTGTACTGAATCTCTAACTAGGCAAACAGTGTAATACTTCCCAGCATGCTGACATAAACGAGATACTCAGTAAATGGCCAGTATTCAGGGAATCACACTGGTCCTGTGGAGATTCAATTATAGTTCAGAAAAGACACTTTGAAATACCCAGCGCTGTAAGAAGGGAATAATAATAATGGGTATCACAATTATGTTGTTCGATGGGTTAGAATTTCACACTTGATAAAAGGACTATCAAACTTCAATTTTCTTCTATCTGAAGTGATTAAAGCCTACCTGGAAGGTGAGGTTTTCCGGGCTTACCCAAACACGGGATTGGGGAATTACGCTTGCGGAGCAGGTATTTCTAGAAATGCCAAATCTGTCTCTTAAAAACAACATTCCAAAACTATAGTTGTGGCTGTACAGAGGTGATCTAGTTGCTCCTACTCAGAAGAAGTGTGAGAGGAGCACAGATTACTGTAAAATGATATTTCCCAAGAGAGCCCAGACCAACAGACATGAAGGACCAATTGCAGTCCATTATTCTTGGGTGTCCAATGAAACAGACCAGTTTCCACTTCATAAAAGAGACATCTAGCCACATGGCAAAGCAAAAATAAAAAGGATTGCTTTATGAGGTGCACCAGGCATCTCATTCCTTTCAATTGCGTGCAGGCAAGTAAGTGGGCTCAAGCCCAGGCAGCATCACGAGAGAAAAAAGGTGCAAAGGAGATGGGACTAAGGAGGCCTTTGATTTTTCAACGTAGATTGAAGAATTTTGCTGATTTTTCTCAGGAGTCTTTGAATCTTTGGAACCTTTTGGTCCTTTCGATTTTCGGCTCTAAAGCGTTAAAACGTAGCTGAGAAATGCTGCAACAAAGAAGGGGGCTAGTAAAAGTTTTCAGAGAAAAAAAGAGATAAGAATTTCAGAGGAGAAGCCATAAAGAAGAGACTAAGCAAAAAGAGAAGCCCGAGAGCAGATGTAGAAGAGGAAATAGGGAGGCAGGGAAGACAGAGAGGAGAACCTTAGTGAAGGAAGGGAGAGTGACTAAAGTCCTTAGGAACTGGAGTGGAGCAGGCACGCCCAGAGGGAAACCGTCCGCTTTAAGGAAGACCCCGCCCCCTCGCGTGACGTCCAGGCATTTCGGGCCACGATTGGCTGAGGGTGGAGGGCGGGATGGGGTTGCTAGGCGCGGAGGGGATCCGGCGGGCCGCCGCTGCCCGGAGTGCGGAGCCGCTGGAGCGGAGCGGTGTTAGCCGCTCTGCTGGAAGATGGCGAGCGGCCGGGATGACCGACAGCCCGGGCGGCTGGGACGCCTGCGTGTGCTGCCGCCGCCACCGCTGCTGCTGCTACTGTTGCTGCTGCTACTAAAGAGCTCGGCCCAGGCGGCGCACATCAAGAAGGCTGAAGCGACCACGACGACCGTCGCCGGCTCCGAGGCGGCCGAGGGCCAGTTTGACCACTACTACCATGGAGCGGCGCTGGGCGAGGCGCTGGAGGCGGCCGCGGCCGCGGGGCCGCCAGGCCTGGCGCGTCTCTTCAGCATCGGCAGCTCCGTGGAGGGCCGGCCACTCTGGGTGCTGCGCCTCACAGCCGGCCTGGGGCCCCCGCCCACCGCCGCCGCCGCCGCGGGGCTGGACGCCGCGGGGCCGCTGCTGCCCGGCCGGCCGCAGGTGAAGCTGGTGGGCAACATGCACGGCGACGAGACGGTGTCGCGCCAGGTGCTGGTCTACCTGGCCCGTGAGCTGGCGTCGGGCTACCGCCGCGGGGATCCGCGACTGGTCCGCCTGCTCAACACCACCGACGTGTATTTGCTGCCCAGCCTGAACCCCGATGGCTTCGAGCGCGCCCGCGAGGGCGACTGCGGCCTCGGCGACAGCGGCCCGCCCGGGACCAGCGGTCGTGACAACAGCCGAGGCCGCGACCTCAACCGCAGCTTCCCTGACCAGTTCAGCACCGGCAAGCCACCTTCCCTGGATGAGGTGCCAGAGGTGCGCGCACTCATCGACTGGATCCGCGGGAACAAGTGAGTGTTGCTTGGCCTCTCTTGCACCCACGTGAGCCGTCGAGGGCAGGAG
Source organism: Lophiomys imhausi (assembly GCA_907164525.1). Lineage (NCBI taxonomy): Eukaryota > Metazoa > Chordata > Mammalia > Rodentia > Muridae > Lophiomys > Lophiomys imhausi. The sequence continues at coordinate 19,605,080 of CAJQZJ010001558.1, forward strand.
GCTTATTCTGACACCCACTAGACGCTCAAACAATGCTTGCCAGCCTGAAGGGTCTGGAGCAGTCGGTGTGGAGAGTGACACCTTGTAACTGGAACGGAGGCGGCTGCAGTGCCTCCTAGTCTTGCTAATGGTAAAGAAGCCCGCCTGGGGCTGTCATTTTGCAGGCCATAGCCCGAGAGAAGACTTCTTTCTGCCATTCTATCCCTGTTTTTGAAAGACCGCCGTCCGTGAGGAATGAGTGAGATTTTAAGGGTTCCTAAGTTAGCACACCTTCGTTCTGTAGCTAAGCTGTCAGCGTCATCATTGCTAGAAGTGCTGTGGTGGGCACTTTCTGTGACTGCATTATATCCCAGCCAGGAGACCTAGACACCACTCACATCCTCTAGACATCACTCATACTTCTGTTTTGCATACGGTGAAATTGAGGGGCTGACCGGTTAACTAGACTCGGGGAATCTAAGCCTGGTTACTCAGTGCTCCACCGCCAGGGAGACAGAATGTAGCTCAGAAATAGCAAATGACATCCCCAGTCACTTCCTCTGATATTGGACAGAAACCGATTCTGCGTAAGGGGGAGTATGGAATGAGGGGAAACTCCCACAGGCAGAGCTGCTTCATTTCTGGTGCTAGTTGTTGTGGTAGGGTTAGTGAAGTTAGTGAAATTAATAGACAGCCAATTTAGCATCTGGCAGCAACACCTTTTATTGGGGGGAGCACTATCTAATCATACACATCTAAGCATTGTGTGGGGTTTTTTAAATGTTAGGAGGTAGAAGTATGAGGATCTTTAGAAATTATGTAATATGAGCATGTCATAAATATTATATGAATTGTTTGCTCAGTTAGAAGTTTACAGAAACTGTCCCCCCACACACACACAAAGTGTGCATAAACATGTGCAATCTTAAGAACCATCTCTTGTGGGAGAGGAAGACGATGGTCTGAGTCTTCAGAGATGAATAGTAAGACAAAAGAGGAATAAAGGAAGAGAAGATGGTCCTCACTCCAGATGGAATCTTGCCTGAAGTAAACGTGTATCTCTTTCCTTACTCAAGTGTCAGCTTTGCCAGCATATTCCCATTTTGAATCTTCATAAGGCATTTGAAGGCAGTAGTTATGATCTTTGTATCTTGAGTTGAATGAAGGTTTTTTGACTGGCAGATGAGGGAAAGGTAAAAATGAACAGAAACGTTTCTCTGTGAGACTTGGAATCATTTCTTGTGTAGCCGCGGCTGGCCTGGGGTGGATATGTAGCCAGGTATGACTTGAGGCCCTGATCACCTGCTTCTGCTGTAGCTGGGATTACAGACACGGGCCACCACCCTTGGGGCTTCGATTCATGCTAGCAAGTACTGCACCAACTGAGCTACATGCTCCCCTCCTGAAATAAATTCTTTTGTAAGATTTGAGTCATATATTATGAGATCTAGAAAATGTGTGGACATTATGATGGCTCCAAATGGCTTTTAATCATCCACCTTACATTTTACTAGTGTTTAGAAGGCCCCCTGTAGATACTTAATCCGTTTAAATGTTGTACAACAATTTCCTCTCCTTGACCGTGTCAGATCTTTGAACATCTGCATAAATTTGATTTTGATACATTCAGGTGCTATGACGAGCAGAACTTTTTGTTTTATTTTTCGTTGTTTTGAGACAGGACCTCACTGTGTAGCCTTGGCTGGCCTCAAACTCACAGAGATACTCCTGCCTCTGTTGGAATTAAATGTGCTTGTCATTGCCAGCTGGGGGGTTTTTGAAAACATTACCAACTTCAGCGCTCTCATTGTTCCGGTATTTAAAATGTCCTGTCATAATTATTGCGGGGATTTTTGTCTTTGGTTGTTCTGTTGTGGCCGATGTGCAGAATTTCCTTTGAGATCAGTTACATTGAGGCTATACTGAAAGTCTAGTCCAAAAATTCTCTCTTTGCTTAACTCTTCCAAATTAGTAGTATCATTTAGCGACCATGAGTTACATCAAAGTCTTGTTAGTCATTGATAGGAGCTTGTGAGGTTTTAAAAGCTTATGGGGTCAGTAGGCATTACAGGGTCTTTCTGTCTTGGGGCAGTGGTTTGATTACTGTAATCAATCCCAAATTTTTAGATTTTTTCAAATCCAAAATTTTTAATCAACAAAGAAAATCATTCATAATCTTTGTCTTAAAAATTAACTCAAAATGCATATTCTTTAATGATTCATCAATAACAAAGGATGTTGATATGTAAATAAATTTAAAAGCACAAACACACTGTTAGAGATTGATGGGTGGGCAGGATATTAAAAGGAAAAGCACAGACATTGGTCTATGTGAGAAAACACTTTAAAAAATGTTTATTTATTACTTTATTATGTCTCCATTGCCACCCCTACCCTCTACCCCGAGAAAACTACACTTTTAAATGTGTTTTGTGTAGTAAATTGTTTTGATGACTTCCTGATACCCTTTTTGTCCAGCTATATTAAATTTTTTTCTTTTTCTTTTTTGGTTTTTCAAGACGGGGTCTCTCTGTGTAGACCTGGCTATCCTAGAACTCGATCTGTACACCAGGCTGCCCTTGAACTCATAGAGATCCGCTGCCTCTGCCTCCCAAATGCTGGGATTAAAGGTGTGTGCCACCACCACTCAGTGTGTATTAAATTTCTAATACTAGGATTTATAGTTGAGTAATAGAGAGCCTACCTCTACTACTGTGTGGGGTCTGAGCTCCATCTCCAGCACTGAAGGGTGGAGGGCAGGGAAGAAAAGAAAGAAAAAATTGCTGTTATTATTGAATATGTAAAACTCTAAGACTTACTTCTCTGGTTTGTAAGGGTTGAACCCCAGGGCCTGGGAAGTATTCCACCACTGAGCTACACCCCAACCTTTGGTATAGTTACAAAGAATGTTATCATCACGTTGGGTATGGATATAGATTATTTTTAAGGGCTATTGTATATTGATGTATAGGTTTTCAGTCTATATTGTTATTCATATATCAAATTCTCCATTTATTATTATTATTTAATATTTGTTTATTTAATTTTGGTTTTTCAAGACAGGGTTTCTCTGTGTAGCCCTGGCTGTCCTGGATTCTCTGTATAGACCAGGCTAGTCTCAAACTCATAGAGATCTGCCCGCCTCTGCCTCCCAGTGCTAAAATTAAAGGCCTGCACCACCGTGCCTAGCCAAATTCTCCATTTTTTTTTTCATGACAGGGTTTCTCTATGTAGCCCTGGCTGTCCTGGACTCACTCTGTAGACCAGGCTAGCCTTGAACTCACAGAGATCCACCTGCCTCTGCCTCCCGAGTGCTAGGATTAAAGGTGTGCATCACTACACCCAGCCATTACAGACAGCTGTGAACTGCCATGTGGGTGCTGGGATTTGAACCAGGGTCCTTTGGAAGAACAGTCAGTGCTCTTAACGGCTGAGCCATCTCTCCAGCCCCAAATTCTCCATTTTTAAAGAGGTTGTTTATAGGGCTATAGGAAGAATATAATAAAGTTAATTTAGAGGTTAATATTTAAAATATACAAAGATTATTATTTTAATATGATATATTTAGCAACTTCTAAACTTTGTTATATTGAAGTCTAGTATGAGAAACACTTGAGGTTTTGAATGGAAATCTTAAAATATCTTTTAACTAGGATTGGAATGGATACACAAAGCTGCTTTGACAAAGATATTAAAGCATAGTCTTAAAACTACTGTGACAGGTATCACTTTGTTTTGAAATTGTCTCCAAAAGAGTGACATTGTACCTTAAAACTATGTAATTTGAACACAGAAAATCAAACTTAATTACTATGATATATTACTAATATTTCCCAATTGTAAAAGTAGTTGAAATGTCAGGTCTTCTTTACGATGCTCCTGAGAAGTGCTGCAAGAAATGTTGAACAAAATAATCTCTCATTTAGTAAGTAGGGTTTAGCTTAACAATATATAACTTACACTAAAGAACACTCAGGGCTTTTCTGTTGTTGCTCACTTGTGTTCTTGGTGCCATAATAATATTCAGCTAATAGTTAATAGTTAAAAGTGCTTGTTGCTAAATGAAGTGCCTGAACTAGAAGAGCCTTTTTATAGTTTTCCCAAAGTAAATGGAAGAAAAAAAAAAATACTTGAGTTGTTTCAGAAATACAACCAGAAAGTAAATGGTTAATACATTAGCTATGGGGGAGGGTAGCTAGGTAGAATTAGAGAGCTAGGGTGTGACCTTCATTGTTGTTTCTGTGTTCTGTCACTCATGGAGTGGCAGTGGAAGTCAGAAGCAGAAGGAAAATCTGGCCAGGATACTAGATAGCTCCAAAGAAATGAACATTTGCTGAGAAGCTAGCGCAGAGTCGTGTTCAGTGTCTCATGTGTGTTGTCTTTAGTTGTTGCAGCAATTCTGAGAGATAGGTAGAATATTCCCATTTTATAGATGAGAGAGAAATTAAGATTTAGAGGCAATGACTTCTGATCACATTACTGTTGAACAGTGGCTCTGGGAGGCATTTACCCAGCTCCAAAGCTTGTGCTAATGCCACTACACCAAATGGCATTCTTTGGTGTCTGGAAGGGCACTAATGAAAATTGTGATTCATTTTAAGCTAATCTCATCATCAATTGTCTTTGTCATCATTGGGTAAGTTCTGCTATTAACAATTTTCGTTGTTTGTTCACCTCAAGGATGGCACTGATAATGCCTAAAGTAGTCTTTCAGATTACACATGTGATAGAGTTTTCTTTCAAGCATATAGAGAAAAATGTTTAGAATCTCTAAAAGGTTGGTTCATTTCAACTACAAGTAAGCAAGCATAGGAAAGTTCTAGTTGGAATGCAAAGAGAAAATATTTAATTTCTATTTGTAGTAATGGTTTGAACTGTTACATAAGGGAAATTTGGGCAAAGGTATACACATTTACTTTTAGTTTTCTCCTTCAAGGGAGCTCCTGTGATTGTCTGTATCTATAAATTGGGGACCACATTAGTGGTTCACTTAGAGGAAGAAATGAGGCTGGGGCTGTAGCTCAATGTTAGGGTATGTGGCTAACATGAACGTGGCTTGTATGATCCCAGAGCCTATCCCCGCCCCAAGTAGAAATATACTTCTTTTAAAATTTAAATAGAAGCAGCCTGTCTGTGTCAGGTTATTATTCAGTGGCCCAGTCAGAGATCTTAATGTGGCAGAGGGTGACTCTGGGTGCTGTGTTGTTTTCCTCTAAGAGAAACTCACTATAGCAGATTTTTTTTTCCCTGAATCTTTTCAACTTTGTCTCCTTCTTGAAAATATAATTTGGTATTGGGATTTTGTGAAACTGGAGTCATATAAAATATGTGTTTTAAATTAAATACTTTATTGTAAAAATTTTTTGATCTGTAAGTATACAAAGTATGTTATTGATTTATTTCTTATATTTAACAAGTACTTATTATATTAGCCACTTTTCCTATAAAACTGATACATTATGAAACATAAGTTTGAGGTTACACTATATGAAATTGTCACTTTTGTAGGTAGGGGGAAAAGAAGGTTGAATTCTGGCAAGTTCTTGTAGGTCAATATAATTAATTAAATTTGAAATTCCTCGTGTAAGATACTTCCTAAAACATTAGTTAATGCTATATTATTCAGTAACATGTTCAATGATGGAAAACTCTGTAAAGTATTTGTGGTTAACTTGAAATGTAAAAACAGTCTGATTGATTGATTGCTGGAGATCAAACCCAGGGCTTATTCATGCTAGGTGAGAGATCAACCACTAAGCTATATCTTTCGTTCTGAAATTTTAAGTACTTTTTATGTTTATTTATGTGTTTAGAGGAGTACACATACCAAGTGTGCATGTGGAGGTCAGAAGATAACTTGTAGGACTCAGTTCTCCCCTTTCACTATTGTGGGTCCTAGGGATTGTACAAAGGGCACTAGGCTAGATGGCAGGCATTGACTGAGCATCTTGTCAGCCCCAAGACAGGTATTTGACTTGTGGATAGGTATTCATTTCATAGTGCCTAGCACGTGCCTGGGCCCTTTCATTTATGAAAGATCCTGTGAAGTTTTTAAATGCTTGGTATTTTCTGTGTCTTTTAAAGGTGATATGTAATTTGATTGTGTTTTCAAAGGTTTGTGCTTTCTGGAAATCTACATGGTGGCTCTGTGGTAGCAAGCTATCCTTTTGATGATTCTCCTGAGCATAAGACCACTGGAATCTATAGCAAAACCTCCGATGATGAAGTCTTTAGATACTTGGCAAAAGCTTATGCTTCTAACCACCCTATAATGAAAACTGGTGAACCCCATTGTCCAGGAGATGAAGACGAGACTTTCAAAGATGGGATCACAAATGGTGCACACTGGTATGATGTGGAAGGTACGCAAATCACTGAAACGGCTGTATCCCCTCTGTTGGTTTAGCTTTCTTCTGTGTATTCTGATGCAAGAGGAAACTGTGAAATTCCAGTTTTTAAAGGGGTTATTTCTTTGTATTTTTGAAGTTTCTAAAACCACGATAAAATTGAAAGACAACCACAGAAACATGTATATATCCTTCATTTAAATTCATCCACTGTTCTCTTAGCCCATATGCTTTACTTCCCCACCTACATATGCCCCCACACAATCTTTTGCCAGACCATCCAAAAATAGGTTGCTGACAAAGTATCTCTAAGTGTCTCAGCACTTGTTTCACCAAGCTCAGAGTGTGTCTTCTGTCACGTACCATTACCAAAACTAAGAAACCAATAGTAAATCAGTACTGTCATCCACATGCTGCCTGTAGTTTGTTTCCTTCTTGTCCCCAAACCATCCTCTATAGCTCCTTTTTCTTCAAATCCAGGATCTGGTCAAGGCTCAGCTATTGCATTTGATCTTGTAAAAAGCCCAGGCTGGGACCAGCCAGATGGATCAGTGGATAAAGGCACTAACCCCCATGTTAGGCTTGGATCCACATGGTGGAAGGAGAGAACTAACTCCTGAAAGTTGCCCCCTGACCTCCACAAATGCCCTGTTGCATGTGTGTATCTACCCACCTACCTATCTACTTACCTACACACACACACATAATGAAAAGAAAAAAAGTTCAAGTTGTTATCTTGTAGAACATTCTAATTTCTAGGTTTGTCACTTTCTATATTATAATTCAATTCCAGTATCCCAGTAAGATCATTATATAGGCCATATCACATGTCAGAAGACACAGAAAGTCAAGTTATATGTCCTAAGTTGTTGGGCTAATACAATGACCACCAATCTTTTATTTGTTTGTTTGTTTATTTATTATTTAGCAGAAAATTTGCCATTTTGGTTTCTTTTCATGCCCATGCACGTTGGGTGCCTGTTTTTGTTAAATTTTTGTGGTGCTGGGGATCAAACTCCAGGGGCCCAGTCAACCTAGGCAACTACTTTATGGCATTAGCCCAGCCACTCCAGCCTTCGGTGGTGGTGGTTCTGAGTCTCATGTGACTCAGATCAGCCCTGAACTCTCCCCTATCATCTTGCCTCCAATGTTCTAAGTACTGAGATCACAGAGTTACACCACAGTGCCTGGCCAATCTTCTAGGTATAAGACTTCAGTGATAGCAACAACACTCACAGTGTTATACATCCATTAATAATTCTGTTTTCAAAACATGTCTATCACCTCAGATACTCTAATGATTAAGTAATAATTCCCATTATTTCCCTTTCCCTAGTTGCAGGAAGCCACTAGCCTACTTTCTCTCTCTGTGAATTTGCCTATTCCAGATATTTCACATAATTAAAGTCATGAAGTATTTGTGCTTTGCATCTTAGATCTTAGTGTGCGTTACTTAACATGATGCTCTGAGTTCAGTCTGTAGCATATATGAGACCATCTTTGCTTTGTATAGCTAAATCATATTCTCTACATACAGAATATGTGTGTGTGTGTGTGTGTGTGTGTGTGTGTGTGTGTGTGTGTATGCACAGATATGTAATAGATTTTGTCTACTCGTTCTCTGTTGATGGCACTGAGGCATTTCCACTTCACTGTTGTAATACTGTAGTGAACACTGTTGCACGAGTACACGTCTGAGTGCATGCTCTCAATTCTTGGTATATATGGCTAGGAGTAGAATTTCTGGGCCATGTATTAGTTCTATATTTAGCTTTTAAGAGAGCATCAAACTGTTTTCCATAGTGGTCATACCATTTATTTTCCTAGCACAAATATATAAGGGTTCCAATTTTCATGAAATACTATTTTAACAGAATTCTTAAGGTCTGGGTTGATGGCTGGGTGGATAAAATGCTTTTGGACAAATCTCCAGAACCCACAAGAACCTAGATGGACACTGTGGCCCATCTGTAATCTCAGAGCTCCAGACACAGAGAAGGGGATCCCCTGGGCTAGCCAGGCTAGCTGAATTGGATTCAGCTAGAGACCCTGCCCTAGTAAAGAAACAAGAGTGAAAGAGAACACTGATGTCAACCTCTGGTCTCCACACACAAATGCACACCCACAACATATGCACCTGAGTGCTGTTTGTCTGCAAACATGTGTGCCCACATGAATGTGCACCATACACACTCTCAAAAAGTTATTAAAACTCCAGGCATGGTGGCCCACACCTTTAATCCCAGTACTTGGGAGGCAGAGGCAGACGGATCTCTGTGAGTTTGAGGCTAGCCTGGTCTACAGAGTGAGTCCAGGACAGCCAGGGCTATTATACAGAGAAACCCTGTCTCCAAAACAAAACAAAAGTTACTAAAACAAGCTTGAATTGTAAGAACACTTGTTGCTCTTCGAGAGGTTTGATTCCTTTTCCCCACATGAGAGCTCACAACTATCTACAACTGTCTGTAAGTCTAGTTCCAGGAGAATCTCCTCTTCTGGCCTCCAAGTGTAGCAGGTTCTCAATGATGTGCAGACATACATTCAGGCAAAATACCCATACTTATAAAAGGTAAATAATAAATTAAAAGTCGTGAAAGTAGCTATTATCTTAAAATTTTCAGAATAATAAAACACAAACTTAGACTGTTTGATTAAGAATATGCAGAAGTGAGCTGGGCATGGTGGTGCACACCTTTAGTCCCAACACTCAGGAGGCAAAAGCAGGCAGATCTCTGTGAGTTCAAGGCCAGCCTGGTCTACAAAGTGAGTCCAGGACAGCTAGGGCTACACAGAGAAACCCTATCTCAAAAAACCCAAAAAAAAAAAAAAAGGATTATGTAGAAGTGAGTCCAGGAAAATGGCTCAGTAAGTAAGAGCACTGACTATGAAAGCAAGGGGACCTGAGTTCAATTCCCAGCACTCACATAATAGCCCTGTGTGGCCATGTGTGCCTGTGGCCCAGCCTTGTGAAATAGAGGAAGGCAGATTCTGGAAACGTAACTGAAAAGGTGATCTTCAGGTTCAGTGAGACCCACTGTGGAGCCCTAGAGAAGAAGATGCCTGGCATCCTCCTCTGGCCTCCTCATGTACGTACATGGGTGTGTACACCCTCTCTTCACACACACGGGCATATATCACCTGCACACAAACAATATGCAGGGTCTCACTGTGTAACTCTGGCTGTCCTAGAACTCATCTTGTAGACCAGGCTGGCCTCAAACTCAGATCTACCTGCCTCTGGCTCCCATCAAAGATGTGTGCTACCATGGCCTGGCTAATCGTTTTTTTATTTTATTTTATTTTTATGTCTAGCTGCATATACTGAAAATGAATCCTAAGTTTGAGGACTGAATACCTTCTAGAATTTCCTGACCCCCCTTGTAGTTTCTAACTATATTTCTTGTGTAACAAATATCCACAAAAAAACATTGAAATATTTAGTAGCTAACCATTCCCCTTGTTAAAGTTCGACATGATTTGAAAACCATTGAAACTTTTGATAAGGGAGCATACTTTAATGTGTAATCCTTACCTTTTAATTTTCAATAATTTTTTGTTAAAATCTAACTTTGTGAACCAGTAGTTTTGTGAGTTTGTTAAGTTATTTTATGAATTAAAGATATTACTTAAGATAATGGGATAAATGATAATTTACCTTATCTTTTTTGTTAAAAAAAACAAACTGTAAAAGGTTAAAAAAATTCCTAACTGACAATTTGATTGAAGAATATACTAAAACACATTGTTTAAAAAATAACCATCCTATTATTTTTCAGAAAAAAAAATAAGTGTGCTTTGCTACATAGTCACAGATGATTTCATTAAGCAAGTCATTAAGTATTTCTGTTTCTTCCCACATCTGAGGAAGCTAAGCTTTGTTGCTGCCATTGTTCATTGTTTCGGGAGCATCAGCTCACTCTTGTTGGAGCTGACAGTCAGATACACTGTGTTGTTTGTACAGCAACTAGCTTCTCTTCCTGTCACAGCAACTGCTTTCTAAAGAGAAAGCGGTGCTGGCTCCAGTAGCTGGAACAGGGCAAAATCATTTTGTTTATCTCATGCAGGACTGCAGGGAGATGTTGTAAAACCTGTGCCTGGGCATATTTTAAAAGCCGGATGTCCTGGAATGGCTTTACTAATACTCAGTGTGATATATTTATGAATTCCTGCTCAAAGAAGTTAGATGTCTTAGAGCTGAAAGTGAATATATTCATCTAGTTTAGTCCGTTCTGCTTTCTAGAAATTCAAGGACTGAGAGATGAAATAACTTATGCACTCTAACTATTCACTTAGTATATGCTCCTGACTACCTGCTCACCCCATATTCTGTATTAGGCAACAGAGAACAGGGTGGAAACAGTTGCTACTTGCAAGGATCAGACAGCAGAGAAGTAGTGTGGGAGTGAGGTAGTCTAGTTACTGCCACCTTTGCCTTCCTTGCCAAGGCTGACTCGCATGTCTAGCTGCCTATGTGTACTCTCTGCTTCTCTCAGCACGTCTTTCAAGCCCACAGGATCCAGGTAGGGAAGGGCTGTCCTAGTAAGTCTGTGGAAAGTCACTCACCTGCTAAAGCCTGGTGATTGTGACAGTCTAGCCAGGATGCTGATTTTAAGCAGCACAATGCTGAGTTCTCTGCCATCTGCATACCTTTTCCCAACTCTTCCTTTTCTTTTGGTGTTTGGTCATGCATTGTTTTTTTGAGATAGCACTAGAGACCGAACCCAGGTTTTTGAGAATCTAGCAGCATTCTGCTATTGAGCTACACTCCCAACTTGAGATTGTTCTCGGGCCCCCACATATGCATATAGGCACACAACCTACACACATGAATAGTTACACAAATGTATACACATACAAGAAAGAATCTCCCTCTCTACATGTATAAAGTTTAGGAAAGGCAAGAAACCCAAGACTGTATTTGAAATGATTTTCAAAGTCACAGTTCTGTGTAAGTTTTAGAAACAGTCTAGGGCAGGGCATGGTTATATTTATTTTCCAGCAGACACGGACATAGAGGCTAAGAGCAGAAAGAGCCTTGGAATCTGACAGCTTGGATTTGAGTCTCAATTCTGAGTGCACATGTGTATGAGAGATAGTTTATCTTGAACATGTTAATGAATTATTTTCCCTTCATCCCAATATGTAAAATAAAGATAAAGCTATATGACTTGCTTCCAAGGGTCATGAGCTCCCACTAGACCTATTTTAAGCACTTTGCTTTGCATCAGGCACTGTAACCGACTATCTCTTCAAGAGTTTCCACTTCATCAGGGCAGGACTTTGTTTTATTTGGTTTTCTATTTCTGTGACTTAGAATCGTGTCCGGAATATAGAAGGCAAACAGTACATCTTTTGTGAATTGTTGAATAAACAAATTCTTTTTATCTGAAAAAAATGGGTACATAATTTAAAATAGTAAATACCTTAATTTTGAACTCAAAATTCATAAAAACAGGGGACTAGAGAGATGGCTCAGCAGCTAAGGGCACTGACTGTTCTTCTAGAGGACCTGGGTTCAAATCCCAGCACCCACATGGCAACTCACAACTATCTGTAACTCCAAGATCTGACATTCTCACATAGACATACATGCAGGCAAAACTACAATGCACATAAAATAAAGGCAAATAAATTTTTTAAAAAAATTCATAAAAATATTTTCCTATATTTACTCCTACCTTGAGAAAATAAGTTTGCCTTACAGTAGGTCATAGTGGGTTTTTTTGTTTGTTTGTTTTGGTTTGTTTTTAAATTTCACTAGTATCCTGTAATATGAAATACTTTAAAATTTTTAAACTGTGTGTATGCCTGTGTGTCTGTGCACATGAGTACTATTGCCTGTGGAGGCCAGAAGAAAGTGCCTGATCCCCCACAGGTGGAGTTCCTGGTGGCTATGAGGTGCCTGGCATGGGTACTGAGTGCCAAACCGGATTCTCTACAAAGAACAGTATGCACTGTTTGCCACTGAGTGTCTCACCAGTCCCCTTTTGGTTGCTTATGTACATTTCATCTATGTGTATATATGTTAAAAGTTTTTTTTAAAAAATCCATAAGACAATACTTAAATGGAGGGCTAGAGATATCACTCAATGGCAGAGCACTTAGCGTGTGGCAGGCCCTTGGTTCTGTCCTCACACCACTGCAAAAAACTGATAACTGCCTTACCATTTTAATATATGTGATATTATTTCTTCTAGTCTGCTCTATTTCATTTATTTTAAAAGTGTGTCTAAACCCACTAACGTATCTATCTTACAACCTATGGGCAATGACCTCCAGCTTGAAACTGCTCTGTTCTTGACCACTGACTGCTGCCCTAGAACTGAATATCAATTTTTTTTTCTAATAGGAACAAAATACCTTACAATTTGCACATCACTTTTTTTTCTCTTTTGCTCTGACTTGTTTACATATCTCAGTGATTTATAGTGAAGGCTGAGCTACAGTTTATCTTGGATTGTTTTCCCTATAATTTGAATGAGTATGGAGACAGGAAATTAGTCAGAAATAGAATCACCAGCCTCATGTGCTGTCCACATGTCTATGCATACTGTTAAGGAAGGTGCTGAAATGCTTTATATTTATGGGTTTTGTTCTTTAAGTCGTTGCTAACACGGAGCTGAGCCTTTTCAAACAGGCAATAATGATTTTTTTTCTTCCTTTGGAAGAAGAAAGCATTCTGTTGATTTATCGAGCCTTCTTTCCTCTATTTTTATACTTTTGTCAGAGTTATGAAATGTAAGTAGATAGCATGTCGTGTAAGTGGAGCAGCTTTGTGTAAGTGTGAACCCCTTTGGTCATGTGGACATCTATTCCTCGTCTAAAATGGCCAGTACTCTGAGCAGCACCAATGTGCTCTAAATACTGTCATGTACTGGCTTCAGATAGCTTGTTGTTCTGTTTTGGTTTTTTTTTTTTGTTTGTTTTTTCGAGACAGGGTTTCTCTGTGTAGCTCTGGCTGTCCTGGACTCGCTTTGTAGACCAGGCTGGCCTCGAACTCACAGAGATCCGCCTGCCTCTGCCTCCCGAGTGCTGGGATTAAAGGCGTGCGCCACCACCGCAGCTTGTTGTTCTGAAGGGAGGGGCGCAGAGTGGTTTCTATGTCCTTAAATAGGGCATATAGCAGAACACTGGAGTCTAAAGCAAAGAATTAAATAAACTGCATAATTGAAGAAAAACCACAGTGCCTACTACTAATAAAAGATGAGTCAGTCCTTAAGGATCGTAAGGAGTTTAAATTGTGTGTCTCAGTAACTCTTAGATCATGAAGGCTAGTGGATCTGAACAGCAGAGACAAACCGTCTGACCTGAGGAACGTGTGCAGGGCACTACTTCATAGCTTTTTCCTGAGATCTGTTTACAATCCGAGGTGCAGTTGTCAGACTTAGGAGAGATGTGTTGGGTCTGATAAGTGTGACTTTTCTTTTTAAGCTATGCAGTAAAAACAAAACAACACATGAAGGAAATCTGAAAGGGTTCTTCTGTCCCTGCTGGTTTCACCTTTCAGTAGGATCAGGGCTGAACTGCAGTAGAGTCTGATTCAGCTACTTGTCCCCTGCCTTTGCTGTGCACCAGACTCCTTGTCCTTCCCCAGCAAATACGAACCTTTATAGGTCACCAGTCTATAGAAAGCCTCTCGGGTAGTAGCTCAGTCTTCTGGCTTCCCAGAGCATCCCCTTCTTTTAAAATCATGAGTCCAATGCTGCCCACTCGTGTTGGGCAGGATGGCACTGCTCATTTCATAGTTACTTTTGTTTAACTCTGTGTGGAAAGGACAGAGTCCTAGAGGAAGGGAACTTAGGGAGAGTTTTTATAGTTATTTGGAATATGATCTCTTGGTGATAAGGGCTTTAGCTACAGGAACTTGTGGAAATGAAAGGGGATATGAGAGATACAAGAAATTATGCAAAAACCGACAATCAGGGATCCCATATGGGTCTGAGCTAGGTCCTCTGCATATATGTTAGATTGTGTAGCTTGGTGTTCTCTTGGGACTCCTAACAGTGGGAGTGGGGGCATCTCTGACTCTCTTGCCTGCTTTTGGAATCTTTTTCCTCCTACTGGGTTGCCTCGTCCAGCCTTAATATGAGGGGACTTGTCTTGTATTATTGAAACTTGATATATCATGTTTGGTTGACATGGGGGGGGGCTGCTCTTTTCTGAAATGAAACAGAGGAGTGGACCTGGGGGAGGGGCTTCTGGGAGGAGAGGAGGGAGAGGAAACTGCGGCCGGGTTGTAATATATGAAGGAGGAATAGATAAAAACAAAAATTGTACAAGAAGAATCAAAGGACTAGTCACTGGTTAAGTGTCAAGGAGAACCCACAGAAAGGATGCACCCCCACCCCAACCAAGCTGAGGGCGAAGAGTGACAACAGAGGTAGCACTTAGTCTTCCAGTAACAAGTACCAAGGGGCTGTTAAGAAACAGCTTCTAGATCCTGGTGGGGCCAAAATGAAAAGAGGCTCAGGGTTGTAAGACATGCGAAGGGCATATGACAGTCCACAATTTTGAGACTTGAGTCGATACTGTTCCCTGGCCTAATTAAATTGTTTAGAGTCAAAATCCGACTAAAATGTAGTTGAACAGATGGGTAATTTGTCACCTCCAGAGTGAAAACATTTGTAGCATTTTGTACAGGAGGTTTTCTTGAGGGAATGCTGACGGTTCAAACATTTCCCGTCTGTTCATGTTTGACAAGTACAACTGGTAGTAAAATTTGCATTGTAAAGTGCTTTTGGTCTAACCTCATCTTGTGCATTGAAGGCCTGGCTGAAGGGTTCTTCCTCTTTCTTTGTCCTATTCAGTGTGAGCTCTGTCTAATGTAAAAGGAAGGAAAGTATTCATTTCAAACAGAACCATGAGTTCTTAAGCCACGAGTTTTCTTTCATGAGCTGTCTGTCGTTCACCCTCGTGCAGAGCCTGACCTGTAGGATCAGCTTACTTGTGTACTTTGTAACGAGATGGTGGGCTCGGGACAGCCTTCTCCACCTTTACTGAGAGCCACATATGCTGGCTAGGATTCATTTCCCAGGGTTTCAGAGCCCATGTTCATGAATTAGATGTTTTTAGTCCATGACCCCTTGATCAAGAATACTTTTATAAGGAAAATACAATTCAGAGATGTAAAAGACTGTTGACCAAGTGGGAATGAGACCAGGCAGGACTGTGTGAGTAGTTTAGTTCTGTAGAACCATATCATTAGCAAATATATATCTAGAGGGAGTGGTGAGGGAAGCAGATGCTCACAGAAGTTACCGGAGTGCAAAGAACAAGTTTAGGTAGGAATTCGACAACTTGAATTTAAAGACTTAAAATTGGGAGGGGATTTTTTTGTTTTAAGACCAACTTGTACTTCCCACTCATTTGATTCAAGTGTTTTTCCTTAAACTTTTGTTTTTTGTTTGTTTGTTTTGGTTTGGTTTTGAGACAGGGTTTTTTCTGTGTAGCCTTGGCTGTCCTGGAACTCACTTTGTAGACCAGGCTGGCCTTAAACTCAGAGATCCACCTGCCTCCGCCTCCTGAGTGCTAGAGTTAAAGGCCTGTGCCACCACCACCCAGCTCTCCTTAAACTTTTTAATCCATGTCATGTTTATTAACTTTTTAAAATATCTTGGGAAATACAGAAATATTATTTATTGTACATACAGAAATTGAAATTGTGAAAATTTCTTACTACCTCTTGAAACTCCTAGGAGTCTGCCCTTATCTGAAGTTAGGCTTTCTCAAGCCATCAGTCATATCTGAAAGTCTTAAATGGAAAATTCCAGACATAAGCAATTCATAAGCTTTCAATTATGCACTGTTCTGCATAACACGCTGGAATCTTACATCACTCTGGTTGTTTCTTGCCTGGGACATGACTCATCATCCTTTGATGAGAATATCCACACTGTGTATGCTACCTGCCCAGTAGTCTCTGGTGTTCACATGTCTTTTCAAATATTGTAGTGAGTGCTCTGATAGAAGAAATGGTTACATGGCAGCCTGGTACTATATCATCACATCACCTCTTTACAAGAGAAATGAGTGCCTTGTGGGAAGACACTGTGAGAAGGAGACACACATCCATCTGACTTTCCAGTGTAGTATATCATTATACTTGTTTTATCGGCTGTGGCTGCTCTCTTACAATACCTAACTTATAAATTAAACAGGTACTGTAAGAGAGTAAAATAAAACAGGTACAACCTTCTGAAATGTGACTTGGGTCTTGGTATGGGGGAAGTTGCTGGGGTTTTTAAGTTGTTGGGTTTGGCTTCTGTTGGTTCGGGGTTTGGCTTCTGTTGGTTCGGTTGATTGATTGCTTGTTTTGTTTTGTTTTGAGGCAGAGTTTCTCTGTGTGGTCCTGGCTGTCCTGAAAGTCACTTTGTAGGTGAGGCTGGCCTTGAACTTGGAGATCTGCCTACCTCTCCGAGTGCTGGTGTTATAGGTGTGCACCACCATACCCAGCTTGATAGTTGCTGTTTTAACATGGAAACTACTGTTTAAGATAGACAAAAGATAGTAAATTAGTATCTTTCAATAGTGAGTTGACCGTATTGAAGTCTCTCTCCTCTGTGCTAAGATCAGTAACAGGGACTTGTTCTATTATAGAGGCGAGTTGAGTATCTTACAGCATATGCAGATAAGCTGTGAGATGAAGAGCCATGGCTATGAGGAGACTATTTGATCAGAGCCCTTAGTCACCTGCAGCAGTTAATACGGTATTGATAACATTTGTTGTGGCATGGAACAGGTTCTGATAGTTACTTTGGAGACTGGAGAGATGGCTCAGCTAAGAGCACTGGCTGCTCTTGCAGAGGACCTGGGTTTGGTTTCCTGTGGTGGCTCACAACATCTGTAACTTCAGTTCCAGAGGATCTGACCCCTCTTCTCTATGCGGGCACTGTACACACATTGTGCACAGACATACATGAAGGCAAAAATACTCATACACATAAGCTTTTAAAATGAATAAATTTAAGATTCAAAAATTCAAATTTCTATGCCATTTTCATTTATTTGAATATGTTTAAGGTAATGTTGATGTTTTATTTAAATTTTTATGTTATGTAGGATATCATTTTGTTTACAACTGCTAACATTTAAGATTAAAACATTTGAATATCAACTCGGTATTTGTGAGGTGGGCCGGGAGGGTAGCTCAGGGGCAGAATGTTTGCCTAGTATTTTTAAGGCCCTGGGTTTGATCCTCAGCACTACAAAAATCAATCATTTGTGAACTATTGCATATTTTTTTTTCATTTTAGTGTGAACAAGTTGAAGATCACTGATGTGGATAGCCCCCTAAGAGATTAACTGGTCATAGAGGCCTCTTATACAATTATGAATATGACAAATAGAAGATCCTTTCTACTGTTATTAAGGTGTTTTATTGCCTTGAGGTATACCTAGACCTGAATATTTTACTCCCCAAATTAAAATTTTATTTGCCCTTATACATGTGTTATTGTGAAGTCTGACATTTCTCCTTTATGTTGAGCCAAATTACATACTAGCCTAAAAAAAAAAATAAGTAAATGTCTGGACTGAATTTGGCAGTAGCTGCTGGTCAGATCTGTTTACAGATCAGTGGCTGCTTCCTGTTACAGTGAAGGTTAGCTTTGTGTGGATAGGCCTTGAATTGATAAAAAAAAAAAAATCAAGACAACAGATCCAAATCAACTGCTTATATTTCTTACAATTACTTATGAGGTCTTTGACATTTATTATTGGAAAAATAAATGTTAAATTTAACAGAGATGTCAACCAATGCTTATTTGTGGCATCTCTCTCTCTCTCTCACACACACTCACACACACACACACACACACACACACAAATTCTTAAATTATTCGTAAGTCAGACAGTATCATTTGTTTCCAAGTTTTTAGGTAATTTTAGAAGAAATTTCTAAATTATGAATTGAAGCTGGTGACTAAAGACTTTTTGAATTTCTAAATGTAGGATAGCTTTTTTGTTGTTTGGCCTTGTGAAATAAGCTTGTTTTCTGTTCTTCTAACAGATAAGTGATGAGTTTAGAAAAATGTAGATTAAGGTAGGTAACACAATCCGTGAATTACCCTTCTGAGGTCGTTGTAAAGGAAATGTGCTTTCCTTTTATGAGGTTTTTTTTTTTTTTTTTTTTTTTGGTTTTTCGAGACAGGGTTTCTCTGTGTAGCCCTGGCTGTCCTGGACTCACTTTGTAGACCAGGCTGGCCTTGAACTCACAGAGATCCACCTGCCTCTACCTCCCAAGTGCTGGGATTAAAGGCGTGCGCCACCACTGCCCGGCTCTTTTATGAGGTTTTATTAACAAAAAGGTACTTTGTTAGATCTCTCAGTCGTTTCTACACTTCCACCATGGCCAGAGAACATACTGAGCAGGTTTCCCTTCTTTAAACCTGTTTGGTTCATGACCCAGGATGTGCTGTGTCTGATGAATGCTTCTGCATGTTTGGAAAGCACATGTAACTCTGCTGCTGATGGGTAGGGCCAATACAAACAGCCTTTACACCTAGTTCCGGGGCTATGCAGTCTCTGTCCTCTGACCCACACCCCTTTGTTCTGTGCATTGCTGAAAGAAAGCTGAAGTCTGCACCTGTAACTGTTGTTTGGTGCATTTCTCTTCCTAGTTTTATCAGTTCTTGTTTCCTGTATTTTGAAGTCCTGTTTTAGATACTCACAGGGTTATATTGTCTTAGTGGAGTGGCCCTTTTATCATAGACTCTTATTCCTCTCAATTTTTATTTCTCTGAAGAGTACTATATTGGACTTCGTTGCTATTCTTATTTTGTTTTCTTTTTTCCGTCTCCCTCCCTTCCTTCATTTTCTCCCCACTTCTTTCTACTCCTCCTTCTGTTCATCTTTGTGATGCTAGGAATTTATCCTAAGACCTTGCCTATGCCAGGCAAGCACTCTACCACTGGCCACACATCCCAAGCAATGCGTTCACATGGCATCTGTTTTTCCAGGCTTGTTTTGTTTTTGTTTTTACAACTTAACTGTGCCATGTATATGAAGTGATCTGATCTCTGGCATTGAATGTTAATTCATTTTGACAATCTCTTTTAGTTGATGTAACCCATAATCCTAGGTTATATGTTGCCAGGTGTTACTGTTACTTTTGTTCTGTTTTGTTTGTAACATTTACATTGACTATATAATCACTGATAGGTTTGGATTTAAATTCAATTTTAATTAGTTTCCTGTTATACCTCTGGTTTTGGGAGCTTGGAGTAAAGCTATATTTTGAGATAAGATGTTTCCTGCTAAAACAAGCAAAGAAAAAAATTTACCACAAAATAATATTTAACAAGGAAGGGAAGAAGAAGGGACAGAAGGAAGGAAGGTGGGAGTGAGTTTTATGGACTTGGACTGACTTTAAATTTATGATTCTCCTGCCTCAGTCTTCTGATTGCTGAGAAAGTAAAACTAGTTTTTGTGTGTGTATGTCTACTAGGAACTGAACCCAGGGCCTTGTGCATGCTGGGAAAGTGGTCTACTGCTGGGTGACTTTCATAGCCCTTAGTTTCTGAAGACAGGGTCTGACTGTATGGCCCTGGCTGACCTCAAATTTGAGATCTTTCTGCCTCTGCCTTCTGAGTGCTTGGATTATAGACAGCATGTGCCACTCCATCAGTCTAAAGATAGTTTATCTAGTTCCCGCACAGTTACATCTGCTGCTTTTCATTTGTTCTTTATTTCTGAACATTATTTCTCTTTTACCTGAAGAACTTTCTGTATTAATGTATGTTAAGGTCAGTCTGCTCACAGTAGATTCTGTTTTTCTTTTATTGGATGTCTGTTTTGACTTTTTTTTCCCCCCTGGTTTTTTGAGACAGGGTTTCTTTGCGTATCTCTGACTGTCCTAGACTCACTTTGTAGACCAGACTGGCCTCGAATTCACAGAAATCCGGCTGCCTCTGCCTCCCTAGTACTGGGATTAAAGGGGTGCGCCACCACACCTGGCTCTGCTGACTTTCTTCCTGCAGGAAGAAATTCTTCCTATATTTTTTAGTGCATATGAAACCCCCAGTTATAGGTTGTCAGGTGTTACTGGTTTTTTTCTGTTTTGTTTGACACTTTAAAGTGTTTGCCTTATGCTTCCTGGCCTCTAATTTCTGCGGAGAAGCCATGGCATTTGAACTGTCTTCCCTGTCCATTCCAGTATTCTTCCTGCATTGTTGTTCTCTGTCTGCTTTCAGGGATTTTTTAAATTTGTTTTTGATTGTTAGAAGTTTAGGGATGGATTTTATTTTTTGACTTTTGTCAGTTTCTCTTACCTGATGCTCCAGCAGTAATAATGCTTAATTAAGTCTTTCTTAACATTGTCCATAAAACTCACTCCTGCCTTCCTTCCTTCTGTCCCTTCTTTCCTTCTTCCCTTCCTTGTTTAAATCCTATTTTTATGGTAAGTGTTTTCTTTGTTTGTTCTAGCAGGAAATGACCTTGTTAGATTCAGCTGTTAGTTCTGACCTGCTTTAGGTGGAATCTGATTCTGTCAGTTCAGTTGGCAGAGGCTGTGTGGTGTTGTTGAGACCGGCCCTCGTATCATTCAAGCCAGTCTTGGAACTCTTCAGTACTTCAGTTTTCTGTGGTTTGGGTGTGCTATCTCAGGGCAGCCATGCACTTCCCGAGCATAGTTTAGGAACCAAGACTTGATAAGATTTTGAGATCCTTTGTGAGCATCCTCGCATTTGTAACATTTTCAAGTCTCTGGTTTCACAGGTTTCCCAACATAGATGATAAATGTGTACATTAAAGATGTCCTTTCATTAACATTCCATATTAAGCCATCAGGGAAATACAAATTAAAACCACAATGAGATACCACCACACATCTCCTAGAATGCTAAGACATTTACGATTGGGAAGTTACCTAAGAACTTGTCTAGGGGGCTTGAAAGATGGTTCAGCGGTTAAAGGCTAGGCTCACAACCAAAAATAGAAGAACTTTTCTAGGTAATGAGTTCTTGAATATCCACCCAGCAGGATTGTGAAAATGGTATAGCCAATTTGGAAATCAGACTTTTTACAAAGTTAAACATCAAATTACTTTGTTTTGTACATGCCATTTGAGGATATTTACCTAGAAGGCATGAAAATGCGTCCACTATAAGATCTAAGTATAACTTAAAAAAAATCACACACACACACAAATTGAATTGTCTATCACATGGAGATTAGATAGCCACATTGTACTATAACCACACAATTTTAAATTCTATGCTAGTATTTTTAAAGATATTTTATAGGTTTCAAGTAGCTAAATCTATTGTTTTTTCTTTAATAATTTCACATTTTGATAACATAATTAGAAAGGTGATCCTTTAAGAATATAGAACTATTCTTTTTTTAAAGATTTATTTATTTTTTATGTATATGGACATTCTGTCTGTAGGTATACCTGCATTCCAGGAGAGGGCATCCAATCACGTTATAGATGGTTGTGAGCCACCATGTGGTTGCTGGGAATTGAACTCGGGACCTTTGGAAGAGCAACCAGTGCTCTTAACTGCTGAGCCATCTCTCCAGCCCATAGAACTATTCTGATTGGCTTCTAGTTTTGTTATGATTTAATTTTTACATTAAGTTCTATATAGATTAAGAAGTTTATTTGATATGACACATGAAGCTTTCATGCCTTCTGGGTAAATTATCTTCAAACATGATGCTTACCTCTTCTGAGATTATGTGACCTCGCTTAACATTATATTTAATATTTATAAATTAAATTGGGTAAGTTTTATATCTTTACAAGTGTCCTAATACTCTTAAGATCTATGTCCCACAGTAAATTTTATAATACTGACATGTGTCATACATTTTATTATATTTAATCCTACAATTTCTGTTATCCTTTTTTCTGTCACAATTTCTAATTATGGTAAAGGTGCTTTTTATTTAAGTTTTTTTTTTAAATTTGGTTTTGGTTTTTTTGAGACAGGGTATCTCTGTATAGCCCTAACTGTGCTGGACTCACTTTGTAGACCAGGCTGGCCTCGAACTCACAGAGATTCACCTGCCTCTGCCTCCTGAGTGCTGGGATTAAAGGCGTGCGCCACCATGCCTGGCTTTATTTATGTCTCTTTTGGTGTGATGTTGATGTTTGGACCCAGGACCTGTGTTGCATGTGCTTCTAACACTGTGCGCCTTCACCAACCCCCATGTAATATTGTTATTGTTTGTTTTGTTTATTAAGACAGGGTCTTACTCTGTAGACCAGGCTGATCTGGAATTCAGAAACTCACCTGCCTCTCTGCCTCCTGAGGGCTGGGATGAAAGGTGTGTGCCATCACAGTAAGCCCCAAAATACTATTTTTAAGTTGTTTTTTATTTTCAATATCATTTTACATGGTTTTCTGTTTAACTTAAATATAGTTTGCCAAAGGAAAGCTTGAGGCATACATATATTTCACTAGGTTCTGCCCTGGGAAGCTAATATTAACATTATGCTTAGGTATACTGTTGACTGAAGTATCTCCTCAGGTCTAAAGGACCTCCAAATCTCATCTCCAAGAATCTGACCTTGAGGGGTTTTTTTGTTTATTGTTTGTTTTGAGACAGGGTTTTTCTGTGTATATCTGGCTGTCCTGGACTCACTCTGTAGACCAGGGTAGCCTTAAACTCACAGAGATCTACCTGCCTCTGCCTACCGAGTGCTGGGACTAAAGGTGTGTGCACAATCATGCCCAGTAATTACAGAGAGCTGTGAACTGCTATGTGGGTACTGGGATTTGAGCCTGGGTCTTTTGGAAGAGAAGCCAGTACTCTTAACCACTGAGCCATCTCTCCAGATTGACCTTTAGTTTTATATTGTTTATAGTTATTTGTTAAATAATCAATATTTAAATGTGTGAGATCTATAGGATTAAAGACTACTACTAAGATATACTTTCAAATCTTTCCTTTTAAAAAAGATTTTATACAAGGCCCAGCATCCAGAAGATGACCACTCACAGGTAGAAGAGCTGGAGCACTTAAGATAGAGCTTAGCAATACTGGGCTTGAGGCTTTATTGACTGTTGTTTCAGGGAAGATGAAGTTTTATTGAAAATGTGAACTGTGCCACATGCAAATATGGTAGAAATTTCTGTTTGTGCTAAACTGGGAGTTTTGCACAGATACATGCCAGAAAGACAGGCTTTCTAGAGGGGGCAATTAATTATTTTATGTATAAGTAGAACAACTGACAATTGACTATTTTGGCTTGCCCAACCTAGGCATACCCTTTCTTCCTGTACCATAAACATTTTGTATTGAGAGAACATGTGGACTTCAAGCACCTGCCACTTGAAATACTGCTGTCTCTCATCTCTCTGAACCTAATCGTGATTAAGCTGCATACAGTAACTCTCCAGGTTCTCCCACATGCTTCTGTCTTAGTATCTCTGTAGTTGTGGTGGATGCCTGCCTCACTGGTTGGCATCAGGGAATGGGTTTCAGTAGGACCCTGAGTAAGAGCATCAGAAGCCTTCTGCTGCTGTCCCTACACTGCTTTTCCTGGAGCCTAGTAAGGACTGTCCCTGCTGTATCTCCTCTCCCATACACATTCTTTGTAAACAAATTTAAGGACTCAACTGTTAATAACTACTATAAGATCTCTTTCTGACCATATTTAAGTATACTTTTAAACACTGGTAATACTTTTAAGTTGGCGCCTAGTGTCCACTGTGCTTGTGTCTCAGAAAGCCCTCTGGAGGCCACCATGAAGAGCTTAATGTCTGCTGTGCAGCACGGTAAAGGCTGAAGCAAGCCTTTGAGCTGTTTCTCATGATGTGGCTGGAGCTTCTCCTTCTACTTGAAGCTCACCCTGGGCCTAGCTCAGACAAGAGCGAGAGAAGTTGCCTCTTCCAAGCTAACAAGCCAGAGTTTGCTGCCTAATTCCAGTCCATTTCTATTTCCTAAGTACTGCATCACCTGCAGTACCTTAAGATGCCCCACCTGTGCCTTTTTAGTTCCTAAAAGTCACACAGTGGAAGATGCTAAGATGGCGGGCCTGTGGATTGTAGTGTTGGAAGCCTTAGTTGTATACCACATTAAGCCTATAATTACACTGATTTGATGCGATTTTTGACAGTTCCCACTTGTCAAAATACAATCTTTCCCTTTCTTGGGTGCAAATGATTAAATACAGTCTTCCTTCCCTCTTTATTTGGTGCAATGAAGTATATAGCAGGTGACATGGGGGAGGGATAAATTATCACCTTTAACAAGATTGATTTTTAAACGTTTTTATACATTTGGAATTGTTACCTGGTTTTGCTGCAACAGAATTTTACCTTGAGACACTATCTGATGTTGGCTTAAATAAAGGCTCTTGAAATTGCTAAAAAAAAAAAAAAAAAAAAAAAGATTTTATTATTTTTATTTTATGTGTATCAGGGCTTACCTGTATGGATATAAGTGCACCCCTGTGTATACAGTGCCCTTGCAGGCCAGAATGGGATGTCAGATCCTTTGGAGCTGGAGCTACAACCCAATGAGCTAGGAACTAAACCTAGGTCCAGTGAAAGAACAATGAATGCTCCTTTTAACCACCGAGTGATCTATGCAGTCCCCAGATGTTATTGTTAAAAGATTTCTGCCTTCTCCCGCTCACTACCAGAGGGTGTACTTGTGTCATTGCGTAGAACTGGCTACTTAAAGTCCTATAAAAGTTACATCTGAAAACCAGATTAGGAAATACTCTATAATGTTACATAAACTTGCTCCTTTTCTTTCTTTAGTTAATATTTCCCAAATTGCTACTGAAGTAAAAATAAAGAACAGATAAAAGATTTCTAGGACTTAAGCTTGGTTATTTTTACAGTGCTGTTATTATATTGTTACAGTCTGTTTCACTGCCCTCTGGCATAATTAAAGTGTGGATTGGCCATATTTATAATAAAATGGCTATTAAATTTAACTTATGCAAACAAGATGAATTCATATTAATATTGCTTTCACATTGTTATTTTCCTGTGTTCTCTGTTTTGCTTCTTCAACAAGGCTAAACTTAGGCTAGTAGTATTTTTTAATTTATAATTTTTTTTGAAAAAAATTTTATTTTGTGAATTTCACATCATGTACCCTGTTCCCTCCCATCTCCAACATCCCGCCAGGTAATGCCTTTCAGGAGTATATCTTACCTGAGCCACTTTTTGTGTTCCCTAACAATACTTTTTGATCACCGTGAGGCAAAGAACCTCCTGAGCTGCCATACCCACCATCCTGATGTTCTGTCCAAGCACCTGAGTCCACATACCCCTGAACTGAACTTGAAACTGTGCAGCCAAATAAATGACTCTCCTCTAGACTGTCCTCTCAGACATTGTGGTCACAATTATAAAAAAGTAACTAACAGGTCAAAAGTTCCAGCCAGGCAGGTCCACCACTGACCTCTGGTAAGGGCCTTCTAGACTAGACAGTGAAAAGGTCGAAAATAAAGAGAACCAGCCACATGCAGAAGAGAGCAAGGTAATGGTGGCCCTGTTCTGTAAGGACTCTTTCTGAGAATTAAGTGGGATTCCTCCAGAGTTGTATTAATTCCTCCCAAGCTCAGCACCCCAGGGGCCTTATATTAGACTCTAGCTCTTGAAGGCTCAGTCACCTGTAACCTCACCACACTGTGGACTAAGCTTCCAGAACAGGAGCCACTGGGGGACAAACCACAACCAAATTATGGCAGCAGCTAACATTATTGTAATATGCACTTAAATATGATTATGGCACTAAATTTTATCTTACGAATATGTTCTTTAACAGAATAGGACAGCAATGATAGCTTTTCAGTAGTCTCTATTGTACTTAAAATAAAATTCTAAACTCGCTATCCTCAGTGCCGCAGCCCTGTGTGATCCTGCATTGGTGACATTGCTTACCCTCATTGTGAACCATTTCTCTTCTGTCAGTATAAAGCCACAGTGGCCATCTTCCCACTTCCCTAACCTGACAAGTCTTGCCTCTACCACAAATGCTCTTCTCTGTGGCTTCTACTCAGCTGTCTTCTGAAAATGTTTTTCATATTTTGACTCAGTAGTCTGTATTAGTTTTCTTGTTGGTGTGATGATATACCCGACAGAAGTAACTTATAAGGAAGAAGGACTTATTTTGACTCTGCCTTAAAAGAGATATGATTTGTGATGGCAGTGAAAACATGGTGGTGGGAAGGTGAGGTACAGTCAGGAAACAGAGAAAGGCAATGCTGGTGCTGCTCATAGTCAGGTAGCTCTCCCTCCTCAGTTACCCTCTCTAGAAAGCCCTTCACAGACATGCCCAAGGGTTGACTGCCATGTCCAGTTGACAAGGAAGATTGCCTGTCAAAGAAGTATTTCCTGATCACCCACCATCCACTGTCTCCAGCCTCCAGCTGTCACATCACTCTTAAACCTTCTTTGCAACACTCCTTACTATCTGATACTTTCTGGATTTATCTAAGAATGGATGCTATCTTAGTGTAGACCTTGTCTCTTCAAAACTGTATCCCCGGTGCCTAGAACAGTGCCTGCTGTGAATGAATGAACTTCCTAGTCTTAAATCACCCTGTTCCAAAAGCCTTAAATTTGAGTTTTAAAATGTTTTCTTGGATATTTCTATCTAAATGGTCCGCAGACACCTCAGACTGAGACTTAGCCTGCTCCAAACCTAGGCTGTCACACCCCTCCACCCACTCTGCCACGCTTCTGTAGTTGAGCTGTCAGGCCCTAGGTCCTTTCTGGTTCTTTCCTCTCCCTCACCACCCACCATTCAGCAGACACTGTCAGTATTTTATCCTGCATCCTTCCCTCCCATCTAGTTGCCACCACCTT
This sequence comes from Lophiomys imhausi, assembly GCA_907164525.1. Lineage (NCBI taxonomy): Eukaryota > Metazoa > Chordata > Mammalia > Rodentia > Muridae > Lophiomys > Lophiomys imhausi. The sequence continues at coordinate 19,632,180 of CAJQZJ010001558.1, forward strand.
TAGGTCAAACTACTCTTTCCTTGAACCATTGTTAAAAGTGCCAAAATAGGCTATCTTCCCCATCCTCCTGTCTCATTTCTTCTCCTATTTCTCTTTCCCTGTTTATTCCTCTTTTCTGGACCATCGGACCTTCCATTCCTGGTGACATTTTTCTGCTCAAAACAAGCAAAATACAGTCTTTTAGCTCACACCCTTCTCCCCAGCCTCTTTTAGATCCAGTTCCCTCTCCAGCCTGACCTCTCACTGGATTCCTGTGTGTTCATCTTTAACTAACTAGTCACTAGTTACTGCTCAACCATTGTATGCCAGACCCTACCCAGCACTTTTATAATTCCATTTCCACTGATTCTTCTGATTCCTCAAGACCTCTTTTCTGACTCAGAGTTACCCATCTTTAAGACCTAACTGGAAAAACTGCAACAACAAAACACCTCCCAAGAAACCTTTCTAGGTCTCCCCTCAACCCTAAAATTGAAACTACTAGCATAGGCCCATAATTTCTCCATTGCTGCTTTTTAAAAATTATAACTATATATATATAATGTTAGCTGTCCAGCTCACTCACATTAATTATATTCACATTGATGTTTAGCCATCATGTGACCCCCTCATGCTTACAGTTCTTTTTTAAAATTTATTTATTTTTGTTTCATGTGTATTGCATATATATCTTTGTGAGGATGTCAGATTAGAGACAGTTGTGAGCTGCCATGTGGGTACTGGGAATTGAACCAGGGTCCTCTCAAAGAGGTGCTCTTAACTATGGCACCATCTCTTCAGCCCAGTATTTCTCTCTTTTCTTTTTTCTTTCAGTCTTTTGAGACAGGGTTTCTCTGTGCAGTTCTGGCTGTCCTAGAACTCACTCTGTAGACCAGGCTGGCCTTAAATTCATGGAGATCCACCTGCCTCTGCCTCCCAAGTGCTGAGATTAAAGGCATGTGCCACCACCAGCTTCTATATTTCTTTTTTATTGCTATAGTTGTCACCTCTAGATTGTAAACAAAGCCTTGGCTTCTGCTAGGGATCTAACTGAGCAGTAGTGTATTTGTCTGTACACACAGGCCCCAGGCTCATCTCCCAAAACCTCAAACTACTTTAAAAATAAAATAAATATGAACTCAATGCTTTGTATGCTAACCTTAAAATTATTTCTAAAAACTTTCCTTGTTTACAAGCATTTGATTAATATGGATGGATGTGCGTATATCCAAACTTGTTCACTATGTGTCTTGTGCTGTGGCACTTGCCTTTCTTCAGTGTTGGTTAAGCCCTGTTCCTTGATGGACATGGTGAGCTACGCTTTGGACAGTGACAAGGACTTCTGTATAGACAGATTTCAGAACTATTTCTCCCAAGTATTCTCTTCTTGCCCTTCTTGTATAATCAAACTAGTTTGCATTCTTGAACACTGTAGAGTCTGAGGGTTCAAAGTCCTTTGTGAGCCTAATGCTCACAGTTTGCAAATGAAAAAGTAAAGACCATGTTACTAATGTCCAAGATTCTCATCCTTTAAAAGGCAGAAGAGCCTATGAAAGTGAATGTGTCTTCCCCCTCTGAGTACTGAAGGGAATTTATCCTACATTTATCATCTGGGATATACCAAGAGTTGGAGAAAGATAACCCTCAACATGCACATTTGTATTTTGTGTTGCCAGGCAGTGGAGCCAAGATCTCTGGGGACAGTTGAGAGAGGACTTCTGCTTTGCCAGGGACAGGGACCTAGGAGGATTTGTTTGATGAGTTCTAGGTATTAACTCAGCAAACCTGTGCTTTGGGGTATCTTTCAGGATAATGGAAATGACTAAGGTCAGGGCCTGTTTCACATGCAGAAGGGGAGAGAGGTGTCTCGTACTCTGCATGTTTGCCTACCCACATTTTAGGAGCAAGGTGAGCTCAGAGGAGTTATTCTTCCTCCTCCACTCTCTCCATTCCTAAATCAAGATGGGAGAAAATCAAGTGGCAGGCACGATACGGTCAAAGGCCTGTGCAGAGTGAATATGTGGGCTTCTGGAGGAGCGAAGTGGGAGAGATGGTCGCTGTGGGAGCCTCTTCTCCTTCCAGTTCTGTCTCCCATTAAACACTGCAAAAGAGTTTATTCTCTTATTTTTTTCCTGATTTAAGTAGCTGTACCACCCTAGATGGAGTCTTTCTTTCTTGCCACCACCTTCTTGATAAAGGGAATACAGCTAAAATAGTAGGTGCTCATTAATATCTTTGTGCCTGACCTCTCACATATGTAAAATGGGTGAAATAGTGATACCTGCCTCATACAACTTCTAGAAATACTGTGAACGTATAAAACAGTAGAATTGGTCTGAAATCATAAGCAACTGAAACAGTTGTTATTAGCTGTTTTAATCGTACTCTCCATAGCTGCTCGTCCTACCAGTTAAATGTATTTCTCATATGTGTGTTTGTATGTATGATGTATGTGTATATATACATATATATGTCTTTTGTATATATGTATATATACAATTCCTTCCCAGTGTATATAAACCTTCCTTCTTAGTGTATGTAATTGAAGAGCCTTCTTCAATTTCAAACAACTTAATGGAAACAAAAATGTGTACATGGAAAAAAAATGGATGATTTAATTTCTTCAGTTTTTTTGCAGGGTGGAATTTCTTTCCTTCTGCAAATAAACATGACTTCCCTTCACATGGCAGGTGGTATGCAAGATTACAATTATGTATGGGCCAACTGTTTTGAGATCACATTGGAACTGTCCTGTTGCAAGTACCCACCTGCTTCTCAGCTTCGACAAGAATGGGAGAATAATCGTGAGTCTTTGATCACATTGATTGAAAAGGTAAAAATCGCTGACTGGAAGGTTTGGATTTAGAAAGAATGGGTTAAATAAGGAAGAAATTTGAATGCACATGCATTCAGAACAATCCAAACAGCATGTTCTTTATCTCATGTGTTTTAAGATTGTACGTTGGCTGGGCAGTGGTGGCGCACACCTTTAGTCCCAGTACTTTGGGAGGCAGAGGCAGGCGAATCTCTGACTTTGAGAGCATCCTGGTCTATAAAGTGAGTTCTAGGACAGCCAGGATTATACATAGAAACTGTGTCTCAGAAAGCAAAAAACAACAATAGAAACAAAAACAAAAGAAAAAAGATTGTAGATTATTTCTAGAAATTATTCATAATCTTTCGAGTACATCAAGCTCCACCTTTCCTACCCTGACCCCCAATCCTAGCTCTGTACTCTGTGGAGGTTTCCTTTGCCAGTCTTAGAACACAAATGGAAATAATTGGCCAAATTTGTAGTGGGAGAAGGAGTGTTTGGCATAAATGAAGCCCTGAGTTCAATTCCTGGCACCAAGAAAACCCTATAAATTTGTACTATCAGATTGACAATGCCATATGTTCATATTTGCTAGAGACCCTTTACCACTGTGAATGTGGATATCAGTTTAATATAAATATCAGAAAAGTTCATGTAAGTAATGACTATGCCAAAATAATAGTTTGGAGAGACCATTCGAAGCTTGGCTTCAAAGAAAGGGAACTTCAAAAGGACTTCAAGATTATAGAGATTTTTATAACTTAAGAATTTAGTGCTGAGGCTGGAGAGACACTCAGTGGTTAAGAGCAAGCACTTCTTGTAGAGAACCCAGGTTTGGTTCCTACCACCAATATGGCAGCTCACAACTAACTGTAATTCCAGTGCCAGGAGATCCAACATATTTTTCTGGCCTCCTTGGGGCACTAGGCATACATGTGGTACACATACATACATGCAGGAAAACACACACAAAATAAAAATAAACCTTAAAAAAAGAATTTAGTCCTTTATCTATGTTTTGTTTCAACTTCAAAGGATTAAAAAATACTTTGGTTGCTGAACATGGTGGTGCACACCATTAGTCCCAGCACTCTGGAAGCAGAGGTAGGGGATCTCTATGAATTGGAGTCCATCCTGGTTTCCAAAAAGAGTTCCAGGCAAACCAGAGCTACATAATGAGACCCTGTCACAAAAATGAAAAAGCAAAATTAGAAACTAGTAGTCTTACTGTTTAGAAACTCTAGCACCAAACTGATTGCCTCTGAGTTTTGATTTTTGTCTTTTAGGTCCACATTGGAATTAAAGGATTTGTTAAAGATTCAGTAACAGGATCTGGGTTAGAGAATGCAACCATCTCAGTGGCTGGTATTAATCATAATATCACAACTGGAAGATTTGGTGATTTCTACAGATTACTCGTTCCTGGAATTTACAATCTTACAGCGGTTTCAACTGGGTAAAAGTTTTAAACTAGATTCTTAATTTACAGCACCCAGCTTTTCTTTAGATGTAAGACAGAAGGATCGTCCAAATGCTTCTCACCAAATGTGGCTTCTGTTTTTCCTTGTTTTCTGATTTTTTCCCTCTTTAATAATGAGAAAGTATTATCACGAGTACTTTGTCACGTAGTCCAACAGTGTGAAGCATAATCATAACACTGGAGGAAAAAAGATTGTAAAAGCTTTACAAGAGGGTCAGTGCTCGGAAGCATTGCCTCAGCTAACTGAGTCACGGAGAAGCAGCCCCGGGGTCTGTAGATGGATGGATCTGCCTTCACAGCTTTGCCATACATTAGAGCAGCACCTTTTCACCTTTTTGCATGCTCACTTCATGAGGACTTGATTGCTAACCTTTAATTCTGAGCTTTTTAGTTAGTGAGAGGAAGGGGGATGCTCACCTGATAAGGCAATGTGAAGATGAGTAGCATATTTCTGGAATATCACAGTAACACTTTTGGCAAACACTGTAGTGTGAGACCTAGGAAGCTTTGCAAGAGAAATAACTTTTTAAAGACTTAATCCAAGATTTTCTGTGAAATAACACTCTAAGATGGCTAAATTTATACACTTGTCTTAATTTAATTTTGAGTTTTGCTAGATCACTAAGTGAAGGAGTATGAGAAAAGGTCATTATGTTTTTATAATACTAAAGCGTTGTGTGTCTTAACTCCAAGCCACCTCCATTTCCAATTTTTTAAGGTATATGCCATTGACTATTAATAATATAATGGTGAAAGAAGGACCAGCCACAGAGATGGATTTTTCCCTTCGACCAACTGTGATGTCAGTAACTCCTAATTCAACTGAGACTGTAGCAACTCCTGGCACAGTTGCTGTTCCTAATATTCCTTCTGGAACATCATCCTCCCATCAGCCAATTCAGCCTAAAGACTTTCACCACCACCATTTCCCTGACATGGAAATCTTCTTGAGAAGATTTGCCAATGAATATCCTAATATTGCTCGTCTTTATTCACTGGGAAAATCAGTAGAGTCAAGAGAACTGTATGTGATGGAGATATCTGATAACCCAGGTGTCCATGAACCAGGTAATTGGATGGCCTTGCACATGATTTCAGTAGTGCCTCTCAAAGCTCCTGCTGTATCACTGTGCTTCTTCCAGAAATGCCGTCTGTACAGTGTGTGACTTCAGTTAAGGACACCTCGTCAAAAAGAACATAGAGGCAGTCTTTTCCCAAAAGAGAAAATCCATTTGGTAATTGACATTTGCATGGGATTTAGTGTGTTCATAGACTGGATTCATTTAGCTGAGTTCAGTTTGGCATATGAATATACATATATGTGTATTAGTCATATCTGTGTATCTATAAGATATGCAGATATATATGCTTCAAGCTTGCACAGACATATATACTGGTAAAGAAGCTACAATATGTCTATGAAGATTTTTCTTGGTGTTGGCAAATACATGTTTACTTAATATTTTGGTTCAGGATTTTTTATATTACTAGGGAAAAAACAGACTCCATGTTAACTGAAGAGGAAAAAATCTTCATGTAATAATTTTGTTTTCAGGTGAACCAGAATTTAAGTATATTGGAAATATGCATGGAAACGAAGTGGTTGGACGAGAACTGCTATTGAATCTCATTGAATACCTTTGCAAGAACTTTGGAACAGACCCTGAAGTAACAGATTTGGTTCGCAGCACTAGAATTCACCTCATGCCGTCCATGAATCCTGATGGCTATGAAAAGTCCCAGGAAGGTAAAGAAGAGCTGACTGTTAAAGCCTGATCTGTTGATTGTTGTCCTGGTTGGTGATCTGAAATAGAGAAGGCATTGAACTTTTTTGTTCTTATAATTTGTGAGTAGTTTTAGCTTTTATGTACTTAGAAAATAGGCAGACTTTTTATTATGTGATGAAGCATATGTATATAATGTGTGTGCATGTGGTATATGTACACACGTATGCGTGTGGAAGGCAGAGGTTGATGCTGGGTTATTATTCAATTGCTCCCCACCTTATTTTTGAGAACCTGGAATTTGAATCAGCTGGACTTGCTGGTCAGCGAGCTCCGGGGATCTGCCCAACCCCGCCCCCTAGTGGTAGAATGGCAGATGCACATTATGGTGCCTAGCTTTTTAATGTGGGTGCTCAGGATCCTAACTGGTATTTGTGCTTGCATAGCATACACTTTACCAAGTGAGCCATCTCTCCAGCCCTTCACCAAGATGGGGGATTCTTGTTTGGCTTTGCATTTCTGTAGTGGTTATCTGTCTTCATAAAGATTCTCTAGAGGAACAGAACTGATGATAGTGTGTTCGTAAAACTGTAAAAAGAGATTCCTTAGATTGACTTACATGATTAGAAGCTAGGCAGTTTAACAATGACCCTGTATGTTGGAGAACCAGAGAACTTGGTAGCTGTTCAGAACAAGAAACTGGAAGCCTCAAAACAAGGAAGCAATGATGCTCTCCAAGGCTGAACCCCTGACAGCGGCCTGGAATCACTGATGCCAGTCCCCATTGAAAAGCTTGAAGGAGCTGGAGTCTGATGTCACTCACGAGTGGCAGCAGCTGTAGATGTACTTGCTCAGGAAGAATGGAGCTGGCAAGAGCTGACTTCCTCCTTCATGTATTTTATTCTGTCTGGGTCCCCAGCCTATTGGATACTAGCACACATGTTCAGGGCCAGTCTTTTTCTTTCCTTTGGTCGTCGTCTTCTTCTTCTTCTTCTTCTTCTTCTTCTTCTTCTTCTTCTTCTTCTTC
>CAJQZJ010001558.1:19642777-19688638 GCA_907164525.1 Lophiomys imhausi
TGTGTGTGTGTGTGTGTGTGTGTGTGTGTGTGTGTGTGTGTGTGTGTACATATATATAGTTACTTAACTGCAGCATAATGACTTCATTTGCACTGAGGGTTTGGGAGTATATATCCCAATATGACTTATCAGGAATGAGTCAGTTGAAGAGAATGAAAGGTCAGTATTAAGTAAAACATTATAGGTATCTGAACCCATGTAGTACCTGCCTAGCATGCATGAAGCCTTTGAGTCCCTGACCAGGCATGCCTGTAATCCCAGTACTCAGGAAAGAGAAATAGGAGGATCAGGAATTCAAGGTCATCTCAGCTTCATATCTAATTCAAGGCAGCCTGGGATACACGAGACCCTGTCTCAAAACAAAACATCACAGTGTCCAGCTAGAGAGTTATGTGAATAAAAGTGAAGTTATCAGGTCAGAGAGACTGCCCAGCAGATAAGGACACGGGCCAAGTTCCATTCCCTGAACCCACATAGTGGAAGGCAAGAGCCTACTCCAGCAAATGGCCTTCTGACTTCTACACACGCATTTTGATGCAGTAGAAGGCATAATAAGCAGACAGACACGTGAAAACAGTATGACAGGCAGGAAAATAAAGGATTCAGTTATTTGACACACATAGCTCAAAGCTTTTCCCTGAGACCCACCATTACTGCTTTCCTCCTGTTGAAAGCATGAGGTGAGTCAGCGGCATTTTTGCACTCGAAAGCACCATTTCCTCTACTGTGAGTCATATGGGACCATAGGCTACCTTTGGAATTTTTCTGTGTGGATCAGGCTTGTGCTGCTACCCATACGTTCTTTATCTGTTTTAGATTCCACGTGCAAAATGAGAGATGATTTAGTTAGACCTTAAGGGTCTGGGTTTTGTTTTTGTTTTTGTTTGTTTGTTTGAGACAGGTTTCTCTATGTAACAGAGGCTGGCTGTCCTGGACTCGAATTATAGGCCAGGCTGGCATGAACTCAGAGATCTGCCTGCCTCTGCCTCCCAAATGTTGGGATTAAAGGTGTGCGCCACCATGCCCAGCTTTAAAGGTCTGTTCTTATTTTTAAATTCCATGGCTTTTAAAATGAATTGATTTCACTGAAAAATATCAAAATATATTCAGTTTTTCTGATCTTAAATATTATCAAAGTACTTTACACATTCACTAAAATCCAGTGCGAAGTTCCACAGCTTCAGAATGGCTGTTCTAACTGTATAGAAGTTCATTGAGATGAGTAGACTTTGGGTGTGGTTAATTTCACTGTGTGATGTTTTTTATTTGCAAGTTCTTTATAATAAAGTTTTAATTATAAAAATAATAAAAGTAAAACTGCTATATACTTCTGTTTTTAGATCTATAGATAAATCAGACCACTAAATTCCAGACTTATCTAGCTAAGGGAGCCTTTAGATTTTGTGCTTGGGTATTATTTTCCCACTTGCTCACTTTGATTTTCTCTCTCTCTCTCTTTTGTTTTTTTGAGACAGGGTTTCTCTGTGTAGCCCTGGCTGTCCTGGACTTGCTTTGTAGACCAGGCTGGCCTAGGAACTCACAGTGATCCACCTGCCTCTGCCTCCCAAGTGCTGGGATCAAAGGCGTGTGACACCACGCCCGGCTTTCACTTTGATTTTCACCAAGGAAAGTAGTGGTTTTTTGTTTTTGTTTTCTCTTTTTAATAGGCTTGGGGATTGGTGCCGAGGCCTTGTGCATGCTGGCAAGCCCTCTTGTCATTGGCCACATCCCTAGTGTTTATTTTTCATTTATATTAAGATATTTGACCTTGACAAATTTCCTGGCTCTCCCTCTGTCTTACCTTTTCCGTTACTGATAAAGCACCTTGACAAACACTACCTGAGGGAGAAGGGTTATCTGTGCTTACAGTTACAGTACAGTTCATCCTGGCAGGGAGGTATTGACAGCAGAAGCTTGAGGAAACTGCTCATTTAGCAAGCAGAGAATGGTAAAAGCTTGAGCTCAGCTAGCTTCCTCAAAGTGGAGCCCAGGGAATGGTGCTGCTTCCTGTTTCAATTAACAAAATCAAGATAATCCTAAAGAATGCCTAGAGTCTAACCTAGTCTAACCAACCCCTATAAGAAGGCTTGTCTCCTGGGGGTTTCCAGACCTGTCAAGGTCAGGGTCAGCACCTTCCATTTCAGGCTTGTTTTGTGTTACTGATCCATTTTGAAACAATTAATGGTGCCTTTTCCTGTTTTTCTTACAGGTTCTTTGGTGGTTAACTACCCTTTTGATGATAATGAACAAGGAATTGCTACATACAGCAAATCACCAGATGATGCTGTATTTCAACAAATAGCACTTTCCTATTCCAAGGTATGCTTGTGTTTGAACAGCAGATGCTGGAAAGTTAATTCAGTAAGAACTACCTTAAAGCGTTCAGGTCCAGTGCTCTCATAGCTAAGGTCCCCTTGGCTCTTTTTTTCTTTCTTTTTTCCTGTTTCTCTTCTCACTTTTATGCATATCCATCTCTTCCTTAGCTTTTTAACTCAAGTCATATCTGTGGTTTGTAAGTCAGTACCTGGAACATAAATGATGTCCACTTAACTTCATTTGACACATGTGTAATTCACAAGCCCAGTAAAGTAGGCTAAAGCAGGGAACTGATGAGGAAGTGGCATTTCATTGCCATACAGACACCACCATACTTTACAAATAGCCTATCATGGCTTTCTCTTTGAACATTCGAAAACAGGTCATTCTGATTACCATGCCAGCAAAGAAGGGGAAAGGAGGTTGACTAGTTGTAACAGGGACCTTTAGGTCTGTCACGCCTACTGTTTACCCTCTGGCTCCCTTTGTGAAATATTGCTGATTGGTCATAGTGATCCGTGCCTGAATCCCAGCCCTTGGGAGGTGGATGATGAGGCAGAAGGATCATGAGTTGGAAGGACACCCTGGGTAAACAGCAAGTTCCAAGTCAGTGTGGGCTATGAGATCTCGGCTCAAAAGACAAAACAAAAATCACCAGTGACTCATTTAAGGTATTTAAAGTTTTACTGTAATGTAAAAAGGGCAAACAAGATTCTGTGTTTTTAAACTTCCTATAATCAGCACGATTACTTTTCCAAATCAAAATGGTAAGAAAGTAGCCGGGCGGTGGTGGCGCACGCCTTTAATCCCAGCACTTGGGAGGCAGAGGCAGGCGGATCTTTGTGAGTTCGAGGCCAGCCTGGTCTACAAAGTGAGTCCAGGACAGCCAGAGATATTCAGAGAAACCCTGTCTCGAAAAACCAAAAAAAAAAAAAAAAATGGTAAGAAAGTGACTGGAACTTTCACAGTTAGTAACAAGCATGATGACCTGAGTTCAGATCCCCAACACTCACATAGAAGGCTGGACAGAGAGGGTCTATATCTATAACCCCAGTCTTGGAAAGGCAGATGGGAAGACTCCTGGAGCTCCCTGGCTAGCCCTGATGAATCAATTCATGAGGTTCAAGCTCAAAAAATAAGGTGAAAAATGATTCAGAGAGGACATTCTTCAATCTGTTCCCCACACACATTAGTATGATAAATTACACTGACTTATTTTTAATCATATATACTCCCACCACACACACAAAGAGTTGTCAAGGTGTGTGTGTGTGTGAAATTTTAATTTAAATAGTTCTAAGAAAAAAATTCCATGTTGGGACTTGAGTACTAGGTATGGCAGTTTCTAATATTGATCTGCTGATTTATTGGTTATGGATCATAAGGTTATTACTGTAGCTCTGTGGTCTCCAACTACAACCTTTTACCATTCTACCTTTATACTCACTTCCTGTCTGCAAACGGACCATGTGAGATTCATATTCAGAGCTGCTAATAAAAGAATGCAGCTGTTTACCTTAAAGAATTGTTACCTTCAGCTTGGGTGTGGCATATCTAGGGGGACATGCATACAGTGATAAGAATATATTATACCATCTGTCAAAATCAAAATTACTTGATCAGACTTTTTATATATTGTCATCATACTCTGCACTTATCTGCTGGGACTTCACAACTCTTTACTTTCATTTATTTCCTTAGACTATTAAACTTTTAAAACTTATCTTTCTCCCTAGCCTATCTCTCCCCTATAGCCATATCTTCTGTGAAATTCCTAAGGATCTTGCAGATACCCTTTCACATACCAACTATCCCAATATCCAGTCCTCAGTAGTTAGCACTGTCTTCATTTGGTTTCTGTAGCCTTGATAAAGACTGACCAAAAGCAACTTCAGGAGGAAAAGTTCATTTGACTTATATCTCCTGGGTCACAGTCCATTGAGGGAAAGCAAGACAGGAACTCAAGGCAGGAACCTGGAGACAGGAGCTGATGCAGAAGCCATGGGGAATTGCTGCTTATCGGCTTGCTCCTCATGGCTTGCTCAGCCTGCTTTCTTATATAAACCAGGACCACCTGCCCAAGGGGTGGCACCACCCACGGTGGTCTGGACCATCCCACTTCAATCATTAACCAAAAACATGTGCAATAGACTTGCCTACAGGCAACCTGATTGAGACATGTTCTCAATGACGTATCTAGGTCAAGTTGACAAAACCAACCCGCACAACTAGCACTTCTCCTCTCCATCTCATCATGACAGGCATAGCCCAGAATGGTCACACAGCTGTGGCAATGTGCTGCACTCAGCGTTTCCTCACTGAGCACAGCTGAGCCCTCATTCCTGGGGCCAGTGCTTGGCCTCCCAACTTGTTTCCCACTGTGTTGATTCTGATTCATCTGAATCCTTATTCTCATCTCAGTAGGTGACTTTGTATTGAACAAAAGAGAGCTGCATAAACTGGTGTGAGTTCACCAGATTCAGTCTCCACAGCCACCAGTTACTTGTGCCCTGCCTGTTCTCTCTTGCGTTTTTAATCCCCCTGCATCCTGCCTCCTCTGGATTCTTGTATCTATCTTCTGTCAATGGGAAAGATGATCATTGAAGTTCTCTGTCTTTCCTCACAGCCTTCCTTTTCTTAGCCAGTAAGCAACTTACATAAAAGTAAAGGCTTACATAAAACTTAATAAACACTCACAAAGCTATCTCCCTGATATTTCATCTTCATACTTCCAAATTTCTCCAATATGAATGGTCTTGGGAGGTTTCTGTGTGGCCAAGAGGGTGATGGCTGTGTAGTAGTCATCCTCAAAATATTTCTCCTCAAGTGGTACAAACCTTTCATATTACTAAAATTCTACCCTTAGTACTATGAAAGGTCTTGAAAATGCAAGTAACTGAGTTAAAAACAACAGGACTGGTAAGATGGCTCAGCAGGCAAAAGTGCTGGCTGCCCAACCTGGTGACTTGAGTTCAGTTCCTAGGATGCACCCAAATGGTGGAAGGAGAAAACCAACTTCCAGAGGTTGCTTTCTGACCTCCTCTATACTGCAAGTAAAGAAATATAAAACAACAAGAAACGTAGCAAGCCTTGTTGTGCACCCTTCCCACGTTGCCTCATCAGGAGGGCTATGCAGTGAGGAAGAGCTGACTGGAAGAAGACATGCTGTGGGGTGTGGGGTGGCCAGGCCAAAAGATGGAGTCTAAGATATTGAACAAGTACTGGAACAAATGAGAGTCCTGAGATACTGAGAACCGTTTCAAATGGACACAATTTGAAGGGTCTAGTATGATGTGGAGGGAAAAAGACAGGTGGGCTAAAGTCTTGAAACACAGCTTCTGGAGTCGAAAGGGAAGAGAAAGAAATTAAAGATGCCTTCTAGAAATTTGTTGAAAAGCAAGAAAAAGAGGAAAGTGTAGGGGTGTATGAGACAGAAAAGTGCTGTTAAACCAAAAAAAACCTCATAACTTCACCCTTCCCAGCGGGGGAACATATAGAACAACCTCACTCAAGTGTTGGGCTTTGCTAGACTGACAGAAAAGGTTACCATTAAGCCAGGAATCATGTAAAAGAAGCCTATAATAACATAAAAATGAACAGAGGGAAATATCTATGAAGAACAATTTGTAAAATTTAGGAATTGAACTATCAAGTACATAGACAAGGAAACCCTCCTCTTATACCAAAAGGCAATCATCTGACGAAAGTTGTAAGTTGGCATCCCAAAGAAATTAAGTATAACCCAAATATTTGCCGAGAATGCAAAGGAACATCTTCAATTGGTCAGACTATGAAAAACAAGATGGGGAGTCATATGACTGATAGTATACAATTTGTTAATCCTTTTGTCATTTATACTTTTGATGTCATATCTAATAAACAAAGGTCACCAAGATTTATTCCTAATTTTTCTGTCTTATAGTTTTAGTTCTACATTCAGATTTATCTATTTTTAACTAGTTTGGGGTATGGTGTGAGGAAGGGTCTAGATTCATTCTTTTGTGTGTCTCCATACCATTTGTAGTAAGATTATTCCCTTGCCTGTTGAAGTGTCTTGGCATTCTTACAAAATATCAATGATCAGAATAAACTTCCTAGAGCTACCTTCACTGGCTCCTTACAGCTCTGAGAGTGAGTCAATATGTTGACAGTTACTGCCTAGAACAGTAATGTCCAGAGTATAGTTTATACTAGATGGCCTTAGAAGGTGGAGGAAGAATGCTAGAAATCTATTTCGATTTCTTTAAAGTATCCTTTAACTTTTAGGAATATTTATAATATACATATTGGTCCAATAGTAGAATATTATATCTATGTACTGTATAATCTGATGGGTAGGTAGACATTGATAGAAGTGGATGGAGACAGAAGCATAGCACGTGTTGGTAGCCTTCAACAGAAAACCAGAAACAAAAGAGGGTGTGGCTGGGCATGGTGACACACACCTTTAATTCCAGCACTTAGGAGGTAGAGGCAGCAGGTTCTCTGTGAGTTCACAGCTAACCTGGTCTACATAGTGTTTCAGGACAGCCAGGACTATACAATAACACCACATACACACACACACACACACAGCACATGTCAAGTTATTGCAGTGATCTAAACTACTGGTCTTTCTATGAGTTCAGTGGGATCATCAGCCTTCCTGGGCAGAGCAAGTTTCTTTTGGAAGCTTGTTGTGTATTTTACAGTTAAGTGGCCAATTCTCAAGGTGATAAGAAAATTTGGTAGTTTTCTCTTTGTGCATTTTTTTTTTTATTTTTATTTATTTATTTTTTTATTTTTTTTTTTCTCTTTGTGCATTTTTGTCCTTATTTTCTATTGCCAAGGGGGGAAATGAAACTTTGACATCTTTTAGAGTTTGATTTCTTCAGGAAACTTCTTCCCCAGTCAAAAGTCATCTCCTCTGGATTCCTGTAGTGTTTATTTTTGCCTCCTCAGAACTATAAGTGATTGTACATGTATTTTATGCTAGACTCCAGATTGGAGACTTGAGACACTATAAGAAATATTGTGTCCAGGAGTGTTGCCCTAAAAGAACAAAATGGCTGGAGAAATGACAACAAGTAAATAAAAGTTAGGAAAACATGCCAGTGTCCCCACTCCATACTGGAATGTTGACTGGCTTGGTCTTATACAGACACCCACAGCTGCTGCCACACCCAGCTCTTAATTTTAATTGTTTTCTTATAACTGTATGTGAAAGTATGTCGTGTTTAGCACAGGAGGGGGTGCATGCCATGGCATGTGTGGAGGTCAGAACAACTCTGTGGAGTCAATGTGGGTTCCAGGGGTCAAAACTCATCACAGTCAAAATCCAACTGACATAGAAAACTATACATTGAGGTCTCCCAGCTTCCTATGACTGTGTTCTCTCACTTCACACCCTCTTATATACCTCCCCTTTTAAATTTTTACCGTATACATCTAGCAATTTTTTTAAATGTAGATACAAACAAATACTAGTAAAGATTCTTTTTTCTTCTTCAGGAAAATTCCCAGATGTTCCAAGGTAGACCTTGCAAGGAAATGTACCTTAATGAGTATTTTCCTCATGGGATAACAAACGGAGCTAATTGGTATAATGTCCCAGGTAAAAATCAAGGCCTTACAACATGGGGTTTCTATTCTTCTGGATGGTGCTGCTTGCTAATGATCTTTTTCAATGTTGAGAAAGAACTATTGTTTTTTAAAATGTTCAAATGATTTAACATATTGAAATAACCTTTCAACTGTTTGCATTTGATCCTCTTTGAGTTCTGCATACACATATCACACTACAGCCTTACCAGTGTATGGCATTTTACCTTCAGACTATTATAGATCTCTCATGTGATAATGGGAAGGCTGTGCAGTACAATGAGTTCTTTGTGAACACACGGCATCAAAGAGCCCTCCTTTGAGTTATTACTGTTTTTCAATCACTGCACAGCCAAGATAATTTGGTCTTTACTAGGAATTATTTTCACCTTGTTGAGTCTAAATTGTTTAAAATGTATTCAGAGTGATGTGTTTTAACTCCTGTCTGTAGGTGGTATGCAGGACTGGAACTATTTACAGACAAACTGCTTTGAAGTAACTATCGAACTAGGTTGTATGAAATATCCATTTGAGAACGAACTGCCAAAGTACTGGGAGCAGAATCGAAGATCTCTAATCCAATTTATGAAGCAGGTACTCAGGAACAAGTGATTCCTTCCAACACCAAGACGAGCTTTGTGTACATGTAGCTTTTATATAGTGAAGTTAGGGTATGAGTGTCTGTCTGCATATGTGCATGTGTGCAGGCAGTATCCATGGAGGCCATGTGGGTGCTGGCAAGCAAACCCCGGTCCTCTGTAAGAGAAGCAAGTGTCCTTTACCTACTGAGCCTTCTCTCCAGCCCCAGAATACACCTTTTCTAATTCTACTTTGTTTTAATATATCTGCCCTATTTCTGTATTCCAGTTCGTTTTGTATGTTTACCTAGAAAATCCATGGGTATAGATGAGTTTGTCTAAGTGGCGAAGAGGGAAAAAGTGATTAAAGAAGGTAGCATTTGCTGGAATGGTTAGTAGTCACTGACTTAATATGCTGATATAGATTAGATACTTACAAGCATTTGTCAGATGATAGATAAGAAAGATAATTTTCTTATTGCCAGTGTGTGTGCACATGTGTGTAATAGTTAGTTTCCTTTTATTTAGATATTCACAGTGGCCAACAGGTAAAGACTCTTGAGAAACATATGACTGCTTAACTAGAATAACCTAATGTTAGTTACACTACCACATTCTTATCATTTTCTTGAATTTGTATACTAATATTAAAAACACTTTGTATTGTTTATTGACATGTATAGAGAACGCATAAGATTGGTACAATAAACATTCTTCCCCACACCTAGGTTTAGCATTTGTAGATTTTGCCATTTTTACTTTATCTATATGAAAAATACCCAGATATATGTTTTTTGTTTGTTTGTTTTGGTTCATATACTTGTCTTTGGCTGAACTATTCCAGTAGACATTGGAGATATTAGGACATTTTACCTTTAAGTTCCTGAACGTTTATTTACTTTATTTATTTATTTATGTGTACGGGTGTTTTGCTTGCATATATGTCTGGTGCTTGTGGAAGCCGAAAGGAGGAATCAGATCTCCTGGAGCTAGAGTTACAGACAGTTGTTAGCTGCCATGTGGGTCCTGGTACATGAACCCAGATCCTCTGGAAGTATAACTAGTGTTTTTAACTGCTGAGCCATCTCTCTAGTCCCTGGACACCTATTTCCTAAAAAATAAAAGTGTTTTCCTATATGTCATCTGTAAATGTTATCTCACCTAAGAAAATTATACCAGTTCTCTAATATTATGTAATTGTCAATCTGTATTCAAATTTCTATGTGCCCTACATGTGATTTTATATATATATATGTATATATGCAGGATATAGTATATTTGAATGTTGTGTCTCCTTACCCCCTTTCTTTTCTCTTTTGGTTTTTCAAGACAGGGTTTCTCTATGTATCCCTGGCTGTGCTGGACTCACTTTGTAGACCAGGCTGGCCTTGAACTCAGAGAGATCCACCTGCCTCTACCTCCTGGGATTAAACTCATGGGCCACCATGCCTGGCTGCTCCTTATCTTTTTCTTTTTCTTTTTGGTTTTTCAAGACAGGGTTTCTCTGTGTAGTCCTGCCTGTCCTAAACTCGCCTTACTCAGAGATCCACCTCCCTTTGCTATTCCGAGTGCAGAATATTCTTTCTTTTTAAAAATAGTCTGTTCAAAACAGGCCTGGCATGTTTTCTCTTATAGCATCCTCTATTCTGAAGTAGTCATAATGTCCTAAAACTTAAAGTGTTCTATGTTCTTGTTACTATGTTCTTCACATGGTCTCTGCTCTCAGAGGCTTTACTCGGAATTCCAAGTTCTTATAGCTCCTTTGTTTAGAGTATTAGCAATCTGTTATTTTGGATATGAGCTTCCAAAGTCTTTAGATGATCTTTCCCCTTAAAATCTTGTATTCTTGTCCTTTATCCAGGTTCATCAAGGTGTCAAAGGATTTGTCCTTGACGCCACAGATGGTAGGGGCATATTAAATGCTACCCTCAGTGTTGCTGAGATTAACCACCCAGTGACTACTTACAAAGCTGGAGATTACTGGCGCCTATTGGTCCCAGGGACATATAAAATCACAGCATCTGCCCGAGGGTAAGTGATAAATGCTTTCAAATTGAGGTCTTGGGAATAAGACAAAGATGGCTTTCCTCTAGACTTTCCAGGAAGTCCCCGAGAGCCTGCTAATGAAATTTAATGCAGGGAGGGTTAGAGCTAGTCTCACCCGTGAGCACCTACTGCCTGTGGCACTGCACCATCGGGTAGGTCCCGAAGTCACGTTCCTTTGCCTTCCTCCACTGATCACCTTATCTCTCCTTGGTCCCGAAGTCACGTTCCTTTGCCTTCCTCCACTGATCACCTGTCCTCTCCTTGTGATTTCCCTCGCTCTTAGTAGTAATTCTTGGATGTACGTGTTGGAGGAAGGAAAAAAAGACAAATGCTCATGTTCTGCTGAGTAAGGTCATGCTGCCTCACAGAGAACACCGTTCTATATTTGTTCCCTGTTACAGCTTTGCCAATCTCTCACATGAACTCATTTTTCTGTGATATTTACATCATTGCTTCCATGAACATTTCTGTTGATTGCAGGCTCTGATTAGGCCATTTTCCGAATCTTTGTGGGGTTGTTTGCCTTGTCTGTCTGTCTGTCTGTCTGAGAGACGGTCTCATGTAGCCCAGGATGACCCAAAGCATTTCTACCCTCTGAAGAGTCCTCAGAATTCCAAACATAAACTATCTTCAGCTGGCAAGATCACACCCCCTCCTAGAGGATGCAACACATCATAGTTAGCAGCTGTGGTCCACCTGAAGCAGCCCATCTCCCACACCTGGGATGAAAACAAAAACATAGTCCCAACATAACTGAATTTTTAAAGAAACCAAAATTGTCTCTACAATTCCCCTGTCCTTTGTACCCAACATTTTTGTGAAGTTATTTGCCCGTCCATTGAAGGGAAGCTAAATACATGGAGACACATAGTTGTTAGTACCTTTCCTTTTTCTTCACCAAGAACAGAGCTTTTAGATTATCTACTAGCTCATAAATAGACTCAGAAGCCCACACTATTGCATTACAAGTTTATTCTGTTTTCTTCTACTTTGACAAAATGATTAGAGAAACTAGAGTTCCAGAGTGTCTGAGAAACTGGCAAAAATAATGTCTTGGCTAGGGAATGTCCTAAGTTGCTATGTCAGGCTTTTCTGCCTACATACCTTAAAGGCTGACAAATGACTCAGACCTCAGGAGCCACTGAGTATCTGCAATATGCTCAGACTTCCATTTGAAATCATAGTTTAAGTTTCTTTATTATTTTGAGTGTGTAAATATTTGGCCTGCATGTATGTCTGTGCATGCCTGTTGCCCACAGAAGAGGATGTTGGATCCTAGAACTGGAGTTACTAATGGTTGTGAGCCACCATATGGGTCCTGGAATTTGAACTCAGGTCCACTGAAAGAGAAGCCAGTGAGTGCTCTTAACAACTGAACCGTCTCTCTAGCCCCTGAAATCCTGTTTGTTTGTTTGTTTCTTGTCTCTCCATAGCCATGGTTGTCCTGGAACTCTATATGGCAACCAGGCTGGCCTCAAACACAGAGAACTGCCTGCCTTTTCTAGGATTAAAGTTGTCTACCAACATGCCTGGCATGAAATCCTAATTTGAATCTTATAAATCTTTAAATATTTCATATTATACATTTACTTATGTTTGTTCTTTGTTAATTTATTTTTTAATAATAAGTTGACTCAAAATTGAAATTTTGACTCTTTTGGAAACTACATCACATTCATTCCTTGGATCATGCATTCTCTGCACATCTCTATTTCCCAGTGCTTGGATACTGAGAAAGTATGGGTCTGACCTATCTGCTTTATTATAGGTATAACCCTGTTACCAAGAACGTGACCGTCAGGAGTGAAGGTGCTGTTCAGGTCAACTTCACGCTTGTTCGATCTTCAACAGATACAAACAGTGAATCAAAGAAAGGAAAAGGGGCTAGCACCAGCACTGATGATGCCCGTGACCCAACAACAAAAGCGTTTGAAATATTAATCAAACACCTCTCGGCTGAGAATGGATTGGAAGGCTTCATGTTGAGCTCATCCTCAGACCTGTCTCTGTATCGGTACCATTCATACAAAGACTTATCTGAGTTCCTCAGAGGACTTGTAATGAACTACCCACACATTACAAACCTTACCACGTAAGAACCCCTTGTTTTTCTTTCTTTTCCTTTCATTCATGCTTTGCCACATCTGAATGGATCTTGTACATATAGGTATTATTTGGGGAGCTGAATGTATGAGAGTTGGAGTCTTACTTCACAAGGAGATTTTTTTGACAGGGGAGTCTTGTGTATTGGCAGAAACTACTTGTTAGGTTAGAGATGTGTAGACAGGCTTCTGAAGTGAAAGTTTCTCTTCCTGTCCCTTCCTCTGACTGATTTCACATGCTTGCTGAGTTCCAGATACAGATTTGGATTCTCACTAAATGCTGTTTATCTTATTTTGCTGAGGGGCAGTGGACACATGTTGGGACTCTGAGCTTTCCTATCAGGCAGGGACCGTGTATAGGAAAGAGGCCTGGTGCTGTCACTACTGCGTTCTTGTCTGTTTTGTAGTCTCTCACCTGACACTTTAGATTGTGACCTGGAAGCAGTCCATGGAACTAACTCATGTCAAACTGGTGCTTCAAACAGCTCTTCCTTCCTTTCTGTGGCTTCTCTGCTCAGGTCCCGTGTCACTCTAGGACTTCTCATCTCTGCAGTTAGTACAGAAGCATCCATGAGGAGTTGCACGCCAAGCTTTGCCTGCTGTGGGGAGGATGTTTATGCACTCACACCACTGCCTTCTGCACACCCACTGAGCACCATTCAGCCTGTTTCTTTTCACTCGGCTCATTTCATTAATTCTTTTAATTTTGCCAGAAACTTTAACTTCTTAAATCCTGATTTACAGTGTTTACAGATGCAGGGCAATATTAAATATGGCAGAGCCAGTTAACTTCCTTTCTTCAACTGACTTTTTAGTATTTCTGCCTTGTTTGGACTTTAAAGTCTGCCATACTACCACATACAGTTCACAGTCTCCCTACTTAAATTGGACATTATGCTACTAGCTAACTTTTTTTTTAAGCTCATTTAATTTTTTAATCCTTCATTCAAGATGTGCTTTTGAAAATTAAATGTTTCCTTAAAATACAGCATATATGCCATTGGAAGGAACAGGCTTTTTAGGTGGTGTGTCAGGAGGCACTGAGTGTCATTGAATGAATGCCATTAAGAAAAAGCAAAGCCGGGTGTGGTGGCGCACACCTTTAATTCCAGCACTCGGGAGGCAGAAGCAGACGGATCTCTGAGTTCGAGTCCAGGACAGCCAGAGATACACAGAGAAACCGTGTCTTGAAAAACAAAAAAAAAAAAAAGAGAGAGAGAGAAAGAAAGAGCAAGCTGAGGTGGTGGCGCACGCCTTTAATCCCAGCACTTGGGAGGCAGAGGCAGGCGGATCTCTACGAGTTCAAGGCCAGCCTGGTCTACAAAAGCGAGTCTAAGACAGCCAGGTCTACACAGAGAAACCCTGTCTCGAAAAACCAAAGAAAAAAAAAGCAATGACTTTTATCCTATTAATGTTTTCAGCTTGATGCTAATCATCACTCCTGTCTAGCACTGGTAAATCTTCTGTCACAGTAAAGAAAGCTAGCCTTGAGTTTGAAACTCTTGTAAAAGTAGAAATTTGATAATTTGTTTTGTTTTTACTTACCTTTTACTGTCAAACTAATGTTATATTTATTTGTAAAGTATAAGCTGTTATTCATACAGATTAATTTAGATTTGACAAAGAGAGACTCCTACATTTAGTACATTTAATTATTTCATAGTAAGAATTGAAGCGACTCGGTGTAGAAGACAGAGCCAGGGCTGAGTCTGCAGGGCTGCTGAGCGGTCATGTCCCCTGAGACTGGCAGTACTGGAGGGAAGCTGCTGCTCCTACGCTTTGCTACAGTGTGTCTCTCTCACTCTTTAAAAGTCTTTAAAGGGGTTTTATGCTTTGTTTTCTTCATCTCGATTTCTATTATTAAAGTCTGTAAGCTAAGTTTAACATAACATTTGATTACTTGCTGACTTTTTGTTTCTGGCTTCTGAAAGTTTGGGACAGAGTGCTGAGTATCGTCACATTTGGTCCCTCGAAATCTCCAATAAGCCCAACATATCAGAACCTGAAGAACCAAAGATCCGTTTTGTTGCTGGTATCCATGGAAACGCTCCAGTGGGAACTGAACTGCTTTTGGCTCTGGCAGAATTTCTTTGCCTGAATTACAAAAAGAACCCAGTTGTTACCCAAGTAAGAGAATAGCTTGTTTTGCCTTACAGACAAAGCCTCCCAAATCATTGACATTAAGGCACCATCTTAAAATTTTAAATTTTTACTAGATTTTATACAGCAGCCCTTTTAGTACATTGTGTTACTGTAAGAAAAAGAAAGCCGGGCGGTGGTGGCGCATGCCTTTAATCCCAGCACTCGGGAGGCAGAGGCAGGCGGATCTCTGTGAGTTCGAGGCCAGCCTGGTCTACAAAGCGAGTCCAGGACAGCCAGAGCTACACAGAGAAACCCTGTCTCGAAAAAACCAAAAAAAGAAAAAGAACTGTCTTTGTATGTACTCACTTTTCAATATTTCTTTGTATATGTTGAGAAACAAAGAAGAAAAAAAATAGTAAAAGTTTCCATTCAGTCCTGTAAGCTGAGGTTCCTTTTAACCTTACCCACACTTCTATGCATTCTAACTTAAGGAACTGCCATTCTCAATTACTTATTAAAGATTCACTATATTGAAAAGTAAAGTGAAAGACATAATTCTTTTTACCTTTTCGTGTAACATATAAAACCATTGGGAATCTTGGCAGCAAGCCCTTCTCTACAAACTAATACAGCATTATCTGATTTAGCCATCTGCAGCTGTAGAAAAGAAGTTTGTCTGAGGGCTCCCTCATATGTGATCAGGAAGCCTTGCTCCGTGCTGCCTTAGGGAGGCAGGGCGAGTGCACTCAGTGGTCAGCACTGCCCGCACTGACTGCAGGAAGGTGGGAAGAACTCATGCCGGTGCCAGCCAACCCCACTTGCCCAGTGCTTCATACACTCTGTGATTCAGTCCTCATCCTTTCTAGGATGGGAATCTGGAAACTTAATAGAGGTAGTTGTTAATTTACTAAATATCTGAAAGCCACTAATTTGTAAAACAAGTTAAACCAACATATAAAGTCTATTGTTGCTTGTTTTCTTGTAATTAAAAACAAACACCAAGTGTTATCCTGCTCTAAAGTCCATGCAGTGTTGCTATCATACACCACCTTTCCCCAGAGGAACATGGAAGAAGTGGTCAGGATCAGAAGGGACCTATGTGCCTAGGTGAGATCAACTCGTTCAAAAATGATTTTATCATCTCCAGCAAAGCAAACTCCATTGACAACTTCTTGCAGGTTGCAAAAGTATCTACCAGATACTTGTTTGTTCATTTATAAAATGAGATAGTAGCTAAGATAGTGAAACCCTTGGCTGCATATTAGAAATACCTTAGAGCCTTTAAAAACACCAGTACTGGGGTTGGGTAGCGCACGCCTTTAATCCCAGCACTTGGGAGGCAGAGGCAGGCGGATCTCTGTGAGTTCAAGGCCAGCCTGGTCTACAAAGTGAGTCCAGGACAGGTGAGGATACACAGAGAAACTCTGTCTCAAAAAAAACAAAAAACAAAAACACCAATACCTGGACTTCATCCCTAGGAGGCATCAATATTTCTTTCATAACTCCTTAGGTTTCCCTTCCCCCAAGAAATAAACTGCTATAGCTTTAAGCTGTTCATTTGTTTAAGACAGAATCTCACTATTTAGCCGAGGTTGGTCTTGAACTTGCTGTATCACTCAGGTTGGCTTCAAACTCATAATACTCCCCCTCCACTTGTAAAGCTGTGGGGTTATGTACACTCACATGCTATGGATCAAACTCAGAACCTTGTACATGTTAGGCACATGCTCTACTACTGAGTTATATCTCAACCTAGGTTGTTCTTATATATAAGCCAAAGTTGTACCTATTGGTCTTTTGGTAATAAGAGACCACCATATCATAGGTAAAATACTTTAATAGGAATTGCAAAGCTTCTGAAGCCACTCTGGACATAGTAGAACTGGACAAAAGACAAATTAGGTGACACGACCCAGAGATTCTGCTGGGCAGGTCTGTGGTGAAGCGCCAGTGACCTTTTAGACTCTCCCAAAAGCAGATTTAAGGGCTGTTGAGTTAAAGGGCCTCACATATTTTCAGAAAGGAAGGGTTTATTTCGCCTCTTGATTTGAGGGGATGAGTACCCATTGTTATGGTGAAAGTCCACATGCCCAGGAGCAGGAGGTAGCCAGTCACACTGGGCCCAAACCCAAGAAGCACAGAGACGGACTCGTCTTCTGCTTGCTTCCTCCTTTTTCCCCTTTTTATTTTGTCCCAGAGCCCGTCCATGGGATGGTGCCACAGACATTGAGCTTGGGTTCACAGTTAAACTTCTCTAAAAACAACCCCCACAGGTATGTGCAGAGGTGTGTTTCTAAGGTGAGTCTAAATCCAGTCAAAATGGCAGTGAGGATTAAGTGTCACACTATTGGAAAACTGTAGGTGAAGCCCCTAGGAAAGTATACGGAGCGTCTGGAGGAGAAATTGTAGCAAGGAATACAACTACCTTGGGTTTTTGGACATGCTGTTCTCAACTTTCCTTGTCTGAAAAGGCATTGCTATTTTCAGATTTTATATTCCCACTTGTAATCCAGAAACTAGTCCCCCCATTACTACTGAGGCAGTGATCAGCAAACATTTTCTATAAGGGACAGAGGGTATATAATTAGACTTTGCGGCAGCAGACATTCTGGAGCTACTCAGTCTCATCACTATAATGCACAAAAGTAATTAAACTTAAACGAATGGGCTTGGTTATGTTCCAAACTTACACAGAAAAGCAGCCAGCAAACTGGATTTGTGTGTTGGGAGTGCTTTTGTGACCCCCTTTCTTTGTCACCAAGAGGTCACGGGGAACATTAGTTATACAGTATTCTCTCATTTAAAATTATTTGAAGCAAATGAAAATTTTATTTCACATTTTAGATACTTTTAGTGTTCTGCCTTTTAAAATAATTATTTAAAATGAACAATGAAGCTTTGTGTTTTGGGGAGAAGTACTTGTCAGTTCCACATAAAACTAATGAACTCTTGATTTCTTTTTTATTTTAGTTGGTTGACAGGACTAGAATTGTGATTGTCCCTTCTCTGAATCCAGATGGACGAGAGCGAGCACAAGAGAAAGATTGTACCTCAAAGGCCGGGCAAACGAACGCCCGTGGCAAAGACCTGGACACTGACTTCACAAGTAGGACTAAACTTTAGGCCATTGAGTACTTTGGAAATGATTCTTTCTGTGCTTGGAGATTGGTCAGCCCCACTTTGTGAATGAGTAATGGGGTGGTGATTCGTGTCTAGAATATGAATGTGAAGAATAAATCAATACATACTTTCAGAAAACTTTTTTTTTTTTTTGAGACAGGGTTTCTCTGTGTAGCATTGGCTGTCCTGGACTCACTTTGTAGACCAGGCTGGCCTTGAACTCACAGATATCCACCTGCCTCTGCCTCCCGAGTGCTGGGATTAAAGGTGCGCGCTACCATGCCTGACCAGAAAAGATTTTTAACATTTTTTCCTTTCACTTTGCAAAAGTAATTGAAGTTTTTGGTTTTTTGTTTTTTAAGAAATTTAGGATTATTAGGGTATTCCAGTGTGTACAGAAGTAGCAAAAAGGCCCTCTTTTTCTCTACTCTTATGAATATATATACATACACAGCATATATGCATGTTTTATATATAATGTACTAACGTGCACACATTATCTCCAACTATGCACAACTTGGAATAACCTCCCTCTGAGAGCATGTCTTTCTTTTCTTGAGGCAGCATGTGGAGAAACATAAGGTTTTGGGGAGGTTTTTGTTTTTTTTGTTTGGTTTTTGTTTTTTTCTAGATAGGGTTTTTCTCTGTGAAGCCCTGGCTGTCCTGGAACTCACTCTGTAGACTAGGCTGGTCTTGAACTCAAGAGATCCAACCTGCCTCTGCCTCCAGAGTACTGGAATTAAAGGCATGGTACCACCACCTGGCTACCCACAAATTTTGTAAGCCAGCATTGTGATGGAATTAAAATAGAATATTTCTTTATACTTTCACTAAAGTTTAAAACTTGATATTTTATATTTAACTTTTCTGTTTTTAGGTAATGCCTCACAACCTGAAACCAAAGCCATCATTGAAAACTTGATTCAAAAACAGGACTTCAGTCTTTCCATTGCTTTAGATGGCGGTTCTGTGCTGGTCACATATCCCTATGACAAGCCAGTACAGACAGGTATGCTGAGTATCAGTTCTCACATGTGGTATTTAAGTTTGGTAGGTCATTCCAAGTCACTAAGTAATATTCCTTCTAACGGTTTTTCATCAGTGAGCATTTGATTTGCTTTATGCTCAAATAAATCTTAGGAAACTATCCACACTGTACTTGAAGAATTCAGGCAGGTTGGAGAGGGAAGACTTGATGAAGGGCCAACCTATACCGAGTAGCAGCATCTAGTCATGTCTGGTCAATACTGTCCACAATCAGGCCTTGAGAAATCAGTGTTTGTAGATTTTGAGGTTAACTTGCTATACACACAAAAGTGAGTATCACACAGTGCCAGTGCTCACAGTAACAGGCTAGCCACACCCTCCCTCCCTCCCACACTTGACACCTTGCCTAGTGGGTTGTGCCATGTAGGAAGCTAAACAGTTGATTGTTGAGTCGCCCCCCTGGACATGGCATATACCGACAGTTTGAGTTGTTTCCAGTGCAGCTTACAAGGGATATTGGTATTAGTCCTCAGTTGTCTATAATTGAGCTACAATAAAACCAAAAGAAGATTGTATCTTAGTATAGTAAGTAGCCTGTTGTATAAACTCACCATTAGTACTTTTGTAATGTAAAGATGTTTGCTCCTAAGTATGAGTGCTTGGACTAAACAAAACAGTGTTGTTATTTATGCTAACTCCTCAGTAAACTTCAGTGGGGTGCAGAACTTACCCCACTGAAGGAAAGGAAGGAGGACTCGAATCCACAATACTGAACTTGAACAAAAATATTTTCAATTTCTCCACTGACTTTCAATTTTTTTTTTCTTGGTAGTGGAAAACAAAGAAACTTTAAAGCATTTGGCATCTCTTTATGCAAATAACCATCCATCGATGCACATGGGCCAGCCCGGTTGCCCAAATAAGTCAGGTAGGCATTTCTTCTACCTGTGTTCTTTTTGGGTGATTGCTTTTGGGGGAGGAGAGCCTTTTGTTCTTGTGGTCCGACCTCTCACAATGGTTTCTGTAGATGAGAACATTCCAGGAGGAGTAATGCGGGGAGCAGAATGGCACAGTCACCTGGGCAGCATGAAGGTATGTTTTGGAGAACACGGTTAGAATGGGCTTAAGAATGCTGCTCATTGCCGGGCGTTGGTGGCGCACGCCTTTAATCCCAGCACTTGGGAGGCAGAGGTAGGCGGATCTCTGTGAGTTCGAGGCCAGCCTGGTCTACAAAGTGAGTCTAGGACAGCCAGAGCTGTTATACAGAGAAACCCTGTCTCGAAAAACCAAAAAAAAAAAAGAATGCTGCTCACTGAGTGAAAAGCAGGTACTTTCTTTAAGTGACTGGCATCTGTCTTGTGATTTACTTTACAGACTTAGGCTTTAAATTAACCTGACAGTAATCTTCCATTTGAAAACTTCTTAGCTGTATAATTTGGTAACATTAACTAAATTTACAGTCTTATACAACTACTACCAAGTCTACTTCCATTTTTTTTTTATTACTTCAAACTACATCTTTCCAGTTAAGCAGTGAGTGACTTCTTGTCCTCTCTCCCCACAGGCCTGGTAACTGCTCTTCTGTCTCTAGGAATTTACCCATTCTACATATCTCTAAGTGGACTTACCTGTTAATCCTTTTGTATCTAACTTCATTTTTTTTTTTTTTTTTTTGGTTTTTCAAGCTCAGTCTCAATAGATAAATCTAGAAAACAACTCCAGCACTTACAAGTTCAGAGAACATTTCAGAAGAGACAGCAAGATTATAGGAGCCAGAAAGGATCAAGGAGTTTGCTGTGAGATTCTGTCTTCTTTAATGTCAGAAGCTAAACCATAAAAATCTCACATGACTACCTATAAACATGAGCTTAACAAGGATAACTACAATAGACATGCCAAGTTGGATGGGAAAACCACAGGGCCTCAACCCTATACAAAGATCCACAGGCAACTTAGACATGCTTAGAGTTGGAGACATAGTATTCCTCAAGGAACAGTACACCAATTGGTTATCCAATACTACACCAGTTGGTTGTATTTGGAAACATACATATTAATTACATTATATAGACTGAGTGGGTTATATTTAGAAATCTATATGTATAACATATATGTATAGATAATATGGGTAACAGCAATCAATGAAAAAAGAGACCACAGATTTGAAAGAGAACAAGGAGGGTTATATGAGAGGGTTTGGAGAGAGAACAGAGAAGGGAGAAATGATGTAATTGCAATTTAATCTCAAAAATAAGAGAAAAAAGTTATAACAGAAAAAAGGATGAAGTTTCATGACAATGTGAGAAGGTACTATCATTAGGTAAGTGAGAAAAGGACCAAGTTGAGGAGAAGATGGCAAATAAAGTTTGGAGTGTGTCTGCACAAGTGGCTCCTGCCCTTGACTAAGTGCTCTACTGTGGCAGTGGCCATTGTCACAGCAGGCTCAGACTAAAAGGATCAGGCACAAGTGTTTGTCTTCTGTAGACAATGCTATAGGAGCAACAGTGGAGTTCCAGAGTTGAGGGGCAAGCTGGTTCCATGTGGACTCACTGGTTCAGCAAATCCCAGAAAACATCCTGTATACTTCCAGACACTGTGGGAAGCACTGCCACACCAGAATGGACTAGACAGTCCCCATCCTCAAGGGATGTGCTCAAAGAGCTGCCCTGTTTGTGACCCATTGTTGTGCATGGTGATTTATTTGTATTTGTTGTAAGATGCATCACAAATGCTGTTCACATTACCCATTTTCTTTTTAGTTCATTGGCTTTACAAAATTAATTTCTGCATGTACTAATTTAATTCTAGACTTTATGTTTCAGGACTACAGTGTCACTTACGGCCATTGCCCAGAAATCACAGTATACACAAGCTGCTGCTACTTCCCAAGTGCAGCTCAGCTCCCTGCTCTGTGGGCAGAGAACAAGAGGTCTCTCCTCAGCATGCTGGTGGAGGTGAGCTTGTTTTTAGTTGTTTGTTTCCCTCTGATACTGGGATCAAACCCAGAGCCTCATACATGCTAGGTGTCATCATAGGAGTGTATTCAATGAAAACCTTTATCAAAACATTATTTTTTTTTTTTTTTTTTTTTTGTTTTTCGAGACAGGGTTTCTCTGTTTAACAGTTCTGGTTGTCCTGGACTCGCTTTGTAGACCAGGCTGGCCTCGAACTCGCAAAGATCCGCCTGCCTCTGCCTCCCAAGTGCTGGGATTAAAGGCGTGCGCCACCACCGCCCGGCCAAAACATTATTTTTTAATGTATATAGAAAGAAGAATTTTGTTCTTTGTGTGTGAAGTTTGTGTGTATGTATGTATGTGTGTGTTATGTGTGTATGGTGTTCATACATGGGCCATCATACGTGTGTATATATCCATGTAGAGGTCAGAGGTTGAGCTCACTTTCCACCGTAAATACTGAGATACATGTCTTACTCTACCCAGGGCTCACTAACCTAGCTAGTCAGCTTGCCCCTGGGATCCCTGTCTCTGCCTCCTGAGCACTGGATTACAGGTGAGCTGACATGCTCACCTGGCCTTTTACATGGGTTATGGGGATCTGAAGTCCAGTCCTCCTCATGCTGGGGTGGAAAACACTCTCTCCTCTGAGCCACCTCTCCAGCCTCAGTTTTACTCATCTTTTTGTTGCCAAAGCAGATGCCATAGATGCCATGCATTTACAGTTTTTGAATCTGGTGTAGTTGAGAGCTTCATGGTCTTCAAGCTGAAGATCACACACGTACAGTCAGTGTACCATGGACAGAAATCAGTCAGGGCATTTGAAGACTAGCTTCTAGTGCTTCAGGCTTTCATTGTGTCAGAGTTCTTATCTCTGGCTCTGACTCTGAAGCACTGACTGATTAGCAAATGTAGTAGGGTCAGTGGGGACGAAGTGTGAGCCAGGCTGACAGGGTCATGCTTGGTTTCCTTTGGTTTGGTTTTTGTAGGACCAGAAACCCTATGCATGCTCACCAGCCACTCTACCACTAAGTTGTAATACACCCATCGAACCCTTACTTTTTTTTTGAGACAGGATTTGTTAATTTGATGACAGTGGCCTTGAACTCTGTTTCCTGTATATACCTCCTAAGTAGCTAGGATTATAGGATGTGCCCTACTCATAGCTACAAGGATTTTGTTGTGTTGTTTTTGTGTAGGGTGTGTGTGTGTGTGTGTGAGCGCACGTACGCATGCATTTATGCATGCGTGCACATCCATGTTTCGTTGATTTTGATCAAGCCTCAAGCTATTGCCTGTAAAATATCTACTGACATTGTGAAAACAAATTATGTTAATATTTTTTTCAGGTCCACAAAGGAGTCCACGGGTTGGTTAAAGACAAGACTGGTAAACCAATCTCTAAAGCAGTCATTGTACTCAATGAAGGAATAAAAGTGCACACAAAAGAGGGGGGTTATTTCCATGTGCTTTTAGCTCCTGGAGTCCATAACATCAATGCAATTGCTGATGGATACCAGCAGCAGCATTCACAGGTAAGAAACTCAAGTTGGATTATATTAAGTGCCTATTGTTAATAACACTTGTGTGCTATTTTGAAACTCTTATTAGAAAGTGTGAAAGGGATAAAGAAGTAAAAAGCATGCTGACCTCTTGATTACAGTATCATTTTGTTGCCAAAAGGTATTTTTCTATTCCTCAGCAGCAAAAGAATAACTTGCAGAGCATTTTGTATAATATAAATGACACCCAGGTACCTTCCTGGTCTGCTTTATAGCCCCAGAGCATTTAGTGAAGCAGGGCTGCACTATGCCATAAGTGGCTTTTAAGTTTTTAATTTTTTTTTAAATACTTTTTTTTTTTCTTCAAGTTACATCTCAGTAACAAACCCCTCCCTATTCCCCCTTCCTATCCCGCCCTTCCACCCTCTTCCCCCCAGAAGTTTCCCCTTTCAGTCCAACAGATGGTTCCTTCTCTTATAACAGTAAGTATTATACAAAACAATAGATATAAATATGCCACATTTATGAGAGTTAAATGGCCCAGTATACCTTCCCAATGTCCAGTTTATACATATTTGGCCCCTGACTTTAACATTCTACTATCTAACCAACTCCATGAGTTTAAAGGTCTATATGTGACTCAACATTCATACTATCTTGCAACACACTTTTAAGAGTATCTTCTTAGATCTATAACACCTTCTTGATTCCTAAACAATTCAAAATTTAACTATGAGACTCTAGCTGTCTATTCTTCAACCACCTCAGAGACCTGAGAGGGATAAATATATTTGCTTATATAGGAAGTGCAGGGCCTGCAGCTTCCAAAACTAAGAAAGAACATACCAATGACTGCCTGGACAGTTCCCATTTTCTCTCCATACATTCCAGCATCAGTCTTCAGCCTTTGGGTCCTGTTTCTCTGACAGACATTTGTTGTAGAGCAGGGATTATGAAGGACTTACCTACCCTGTCTTGGCAGAGTTAGGCTGTCGACTTCCCTGCTACCAAGTTTTGTCCTTTTTGGACAGCAGTCTGTCTGTCCTTAAGTTTTTAATTTTAATATTTGATGTGTATGGGTGTTTGCTTGCATATATATCTGTGTACCATGAACATACAATGCCAACAGAGGCCAGAAGAGGGTTTGGATTCCTGGATTCCCTAGAACTGGAGTTATGGATGGTTGTGAGCTACATGTGGGTGCCAGGAACCAAACCCAGGCTCTTGGAAGAGCAGCCAGTACTCTTTATTTTCAAAGCCATCTCTCCAGGCCCCATAAGTGACTTTTCAATGACTCTTACATTTTATCTTTCTAGGTCTTTGTGCATCATGATGCAGCCAGTTCCGTGCTAATAGTCTTTGATACAGATAACCGGATATTTGGTTTGCCAAGGGAACTCGTAGTAACTGTGGCAGGTAAAGATTTTCAGTTTTTAGTACTTGAAGTTAAAAGCAGTTCTGCTGTTATACTTTGAGAGTGGCTAGCCCCCACAAACCTCTAGCTAATTGTTTTTTTTCCCCTAGAGTCTACTTATCTAAACCTGATTTTCCCGAGCTATTGTTGTCCTATATGTTCTCCTGTCTTGCCCCTTTTTCAGTCTATACTCAAATTCCCCTCTGACAAAAGGCCTTTCCTCATTACTCTAGCTAACACAGTAGTGTTCCCTGTTATTATCTCTAGCCTTCAGTGTTCCATCATAATAGTCACCACTGATACCATATGTATCTGTTCATTGTATTGTCTACATTTAATGCCCCCACCAAAACAAAAGCTCCAGGCAACAGAGAGTTAATGTGCATCCCCAGACTCTAGAGCCATAATTGATACAAGTAGATCTTACTGATATTGTTGAACATCAAATGTTGCTTCATATTAAGATCATACTGGTTTGTTTTTCAAGGTTCAGGAAAGAAGAAATGCTTTCCCCCAGGGTGAATTTGTGCCATTGTTTGAATTACTGAAAGGTTAAGGGGGAAATATGTAGAAAAGGCAATGTCCCACTGCACTGCATCCTCTTGACACAATGATCTTCCATTCATTACTTAGTGCAACTTGGACTTAAAGTGAAAACACAAGCTCTATTGCAGGTGTCCGGTCTCAGGTGAAAGTGGTATCTTGGGAACATGGTGTGGTCGCAGAGCCTTTTGTGGGATGTTTAGCATTCTCATTTGGACCTGGCAAAATACAAAGAACTTGGTGCTTAAAGGCACAGGAGCCAGGATTCAGCCATGGTTTAAGTCTAGCTTTGCCAGCCATTAGCTTCTGTGAACTCAGTTTTTATTTCATGACTAGTATTTTTTGTTGCTAAGGCTTTTGTTTTGGTAACCTTGTATTCAAACTTAAAATAGAAGAGAGCTTAAGGCAGAAAGATCAATGTAAATTAGAGGCCAGTCAGGAGTACACAGTGAGTCTCAGGCTAGCCTGAGAGATAGTAAGATCCAGTCTTAAAAAAAAAAAAAAAGTAAGTAAGTAAATAAATGCTGGCAAGATGGCTCAGCAGGGAGAAGATCTTGCTGCACAAGCCTGATGCCCTGAGTTAACCCCTGAAGCCCACTTCAGCAGAGAACCAGTGCTTACAAGTTGTCTTCTGATTTCCACATGTAATGCATGTGTGCACACATATGTACACACACAGTGTAAATAAACAATGTAACTTAAACAACTTTAAGTTAAGAAAAGAAAGGAAGAAAGAAAGAAAGAAAAAACAATCTGGGGAGCTGAGAGTGCAGCCCAGTGATGGAGAGCTTGCTAGGAATAATTCCCAGAAAGATCGATCAATCTTGGAAAATAACACTGAAAGCATTACAGATTCTCTGCCAATGGGAGCAATGCAAAGGTGGTCTGAGTCTGGCTAGTTTGCTTAGGTGTCTTCCAGTGTGCAGACAGTGTGTGCTGCTTCTAGGATGACTGAGTGGGTTTGTGGAGATGCTAGAGA
The DNA here is from genome assembly GCA_907164525.1 of Lophiomys imhausi. NCBI lineage: Eukaryota > Metazoa > Chordata > Mammalia > Rodentia > Muridae > Lophiomys > Lophiomys imhausi. Next base: position 19,668,981 of record CAJQZJ010001558.1, read on the forward strand.
TTGGGCCTGGGCTCCCTGCCTGCCAGGGAAGCAATCTAGCACAGAGGAACATCTCCAGACAAGCAACTTGCTCTTAATCCATGAAGTTAAGGCAAATGACATACTAAAAGTGTCATCGGAGGTAGATACTTGTTAACACCCCTATGTGGTCTTGTCGGACAGGTGCCACCATGTCAGCACTGATCCTAACGGCTTGTATCATTTGGTGCATCTGCTCCATCAAGTCTAACAGACACAAAGATGGCTTCCATCGGCTCCGGCAGCATCATGATGAGTATGAAGATGAAATTCGCATGATGTCAACTGGCTCCAAAAAGTCCCTCCTAAGCCATGAGTTCCAGGATGAAACGGACACAGAGGAGGAAACACTGTATTCTAGCAAACATTGAAAAGCACATCTTGCTTATCTCCTTGCATAAGCACCAGGCAAAATGACAGCTCCTCTTGGGAGACACTGCAGTAAGAAGAGAGAGTCCTTCCTCCTTCAGAGAGCTTTGGGAAGCTTACTTGCTAAATTCATATTCTCTGAATATCATGAGCAGTCTTGAACTTCCCTTCCTTAAAGTACTCTTAACCTTCTAAAAAAAACAAAACAAACAAAAAACCAATCTGATTTCTATTTATGCAGCAGAAGATGGGACAGCCACTTTGTTTCCCTTTTTAATTTAAGATGAGCTGTTCAAAGCTTATATAGTAACAGCATAAAGCCATCTAGTAGATGTTGTAATGTGCGCATCAGGTATTACTAGTGGCTTTAGTTTTGTTCTCTTTATTTTAAAGGCCAAAAGAATCCAGAAATATTAAGGCAGGGACACCAGTCAGACTCTGACATAAAGCTTTAAAAACTTGATATTTTTCTCCATCTACTGAGGAGTTCTCTTCTCCAGTTAGCAAATAGCTGGGGTTTCTCTTATTCAGGTTTAATGAAGGCTGGATGATTCTTAAACATATATGACATTAGGAAATGGAATAAATGGGCTTCTGTATTTGTCTTTCTACCTGTTTCCAAGCTGGATCAGAACTGGTGTGCTGTGTGCTGTGAGCAAGATTTTACTACCTCTCTTGTAAGGTTTAGCAAAGTTCTACATATCCTCATCTTAAAGGAGAACTCACTGGCTTTGCTGTGGAGGCACCAGATGTCCCATGAGTAGAGGTGAGAGGGAGATGGAGCAGAAGTGAGGACTTGTCTGTCTTGCCTTGGTAAACCCACAGGTGCTGCTGCTTCGTTCTTCTAGGAACACCTTTCCTTAACTTTCCTAAATCCCAGCCTTTTTCTGTGTTGTACACTTACGGTTTCCATGTGATCCTACACCTAAAGGTTCTGAATTGTACTGATGATATTATCTAGAAGTGGAAGAAACCTACTTGCACATTCTTAATACATTTGGATCCAAAATGTCTACACTTGATGCTCCAGCCGAAGCCTTTCCCTGTGATGGTGTACTGTTATGGGAATAGTATGGCCTCTGCATACAGGCCTCTACAACCGATTCGGTTCTTTGTCCCAGTGATTCCTTTGACAGTCCTTTTTTTTTTTTTCATTAATCAAGCAATTATGTTAAAATTTTCAGTTCAAAGCTTTTAAATATGGCTCTCTCCATTTAAAAAAGTCAGCTGAAGGACTGCCATTTGATAGAAATTGGTGTGAAGGCGTCCTCTTCACTGCCAGTCAGGCGAAGACCTAAAAGATTTGCATTTTATTGTGTCTGTCTTAATGCTGTCCAGTGGAATGATGCTTTTTGTTTTTCTTTGTTTTTTTTGTTTTTTGGTTTTTCGAGACAGGTGGATCTCTGTGAGTTCAAGGCCAGCCTGGTCTACAAAGTGAGTCCAGGACAACAGAGCTACACAGAGAAACCCTGTCTCTGCCTCCCGAGTGCTGGGATTAAAGGTGTGCGCCACCACGCCCGGCATGTGCGCCACCACGCCCGGCGAATGATGCTTTTTGTAAGTGTACATCTTACCAATGACGTAACAGTTTAATATCGTTGAATGTTTTTAATGGCCAAGTTGCTGCTGAACTTGTAACTAAATCAGGGGATCAAAAAGCTAGCTCTGACTTTTCCAAACTGTATTCATACCATTGGTGTTTCAGTTAGCCCAAAGTCTCAGCTCTCCAAGGTCACTCAGCCACACTTGGTGAGGAGTGTGTCGAAGTGGCTGCAGAAAGCGGAGATATTTGTTGGTGGAAGGGAGCAGTGAGATGTGGCATGTGTTACCTGTCGTCAGATAGATGGCTTAGGTCCAGCCTTCCCTGCCATCAGCATATCTGAACCCTTATTTTGTCACATGAACAGAACAGTTCATAGGAGTGAGTGCTAACAAAGGGCACCACCTCTAATAACATTTTGTGTTTTCTAAGTGATATGTATTGTTCTTTTTCAGCTTTATTTTTAAAAGTGCCAAGTCAGAAAACCAACAAGGGGCCTGTGGCTGAGCCCTGCTTGGGACATTGTAACTAGAAATCAAGTTCATGTGACAGTCTCTATTTTACTAGCATTGGTGGTCACTGAAGACACTTTCTACTTGTCCTCTGGAATTAAGTGTGTCTTTAGCAGTACATCTCAGCAGTCACAGGCCACGCCTTCTGAAGTATGTATGAAACTTTTTAGAGATGAATATACAGACTAGTTCTTTGAGTAATTTTTTCCTGAAATGAAACCCAAATTATGCTCTAAGTTTTGAGTGTTTAATGACCTTCTAATGCATTGAGCTGGAAAACGAGGCCTCCCCCCGCCCCCGTTGCCTATGAACAAGAATGTACAAGATTCAACACCACTAAGACTGTGTTCTTAGCCCCTGCCTTCTTTTATTTGTGGAACCAATCTAATCTCAGACTACTTTGGCAGCAGGGGGGCACTGAAGCCATACAGGATGGGGAATGCATTTCTTCAGGGTTTCTCCTGGAGGCTTTCCATCTCCTTCGAGTTATGGACCCAAGTGTCACAGTCTTAGGAAATTTGTCCCAGTCTGAGATGTGCCTTTTCTTTGCTCACAAGGCATTGCTTTGCCCTGGTGATGAGTTTGTAGGCCTTCTTCCCTCCCTGCTCTTTAACAAAAGCAACATGACAGATTGGTAATGTTCAAACTGTCTGCCTGTGCAGATGCCCTTGTCCTGATAAAGTTTGGTGAGGTGATCTCAAGTAGCCACACCAGCTTTGATGTGGCAGTGGGACTCTGGATGGTGATGGGCTCCGACGCAGTGAAGAACACTTGCCGTTCTCACCGGAGGGAATGGCTTTGGACTCTGTCAGCTTCGAGAACGGAACATCGTATTTTTGGCTCAGTGTGCTTGACTGGTTAATCTTTGGTAATTTCATCTGAATGAGATTTGCTGAATTAGTGAATATTGAATTTAAAACTAATTATGAGTGGAAAAATAAAAGGGTAGTGCCTATGTCTGAATTTGTGTTGTTTTAAGCTTAGCACTGGGTTACCAGTAACCACAGCTCGCTACTCTAATACTTCCACTTAGTCCCACCATTAAATGGGTTTATTGTCTTAGTGCCAGGTTATGTCCCTGCTCTCTCAGAAGTTTCTTGGCTACGAATATGTCATGGCGTCCTGCAGTGTGAGTCTCTGGTGGGATTGTTTTACAAATTTTTCCTTTACTGTTAATACTAAACTTCCACTAATGGTCAGATATTCAGTGATCTTTCTATCTAGCAACCTGTTGATAACTTTAGGCTTCTGATTTATTTTAATTATAGCAGTTGGGGGGGGGTGATTAAAGCATTTGATTTGGATTTCTAGTTCTTAAAGAAAACTATCCCAGCACCCACTTTCCTTTACATTTGGCAAAAAAATTCATTAATGTTTCCACTTGACTCTCAGAATATTAATATTGTCCTGGTAGATTTTGAAATTTGAAAGTAGGTTACCATTTTGAGGCAATTGGATAAAAAAATGTAAATATAGACAATTAGGATGTTTATAAATGGCATAACAGGAATGTACTAGCTACATTCTATGCTGCAGATATTTTGGAGGTATGACATGATATTTTGTATGTTCTTTTTACCTATCTGGTTTTTTTTTTTTAAGAATACTTCCCCAGATTCAAAACTATTCATAGCTATTTATATGGCATGCCCAGCACCGCTCATCCTAAGTGCTTCACTCTTTGTTTATCTCATGCACTGTGCCTTCAAAATGAACATTTAAAAGGGACTTTAAAAGAATTGAATAGTAGTTTTAAAAAGTTAATCTGTGTAATTTATGTGAAATCTAATTGTAATGAGGTCCTTTGGTTTTTTTATATGTAAACAGATCTACTAATCCTGTATAAAAGTTATTTTATGATGTTTGTCTTTCTTTGTGTGTTGTCTCATAATCTTTACTCAAAAACAGTAGACCAAAGAAAGTTACTACTCTAATTTTGAAAGTTTTAAGTTTAGTTTTTCTACCTAACTTGAGTAGAAAAAAGTACCAGAGTCAGAATACAGGGAGCTGCTACCTATAACATGTTCCTTAACAGAAGGCTTTGCTTCAGAAGTCACTGCTCACATAACAGCCATAGTTGTGTAGATCATGTGTGAACACAGCTCAGAGTGATGTGTTCAGCCACTCCACAGAAGCACCATATGCAGCAGCAACACAGGACTTTAACACTGCGCTCACTTCACATCTATTCTGTGTGCTACCTTTTGGATCAGGAAAGCCTGAGAGACTTATAGGCCCATGTTAAACTTGTTCGTTAAAATTGTGGTCCTTGTTCCAGTTGAAGCTCAGTTAGAATAACCTGTCCTGGCATGTCAGGCATGGTGATGAACTCAGTGTCCCCTTGTGTTTTAACAGGCTTCCTCAATATTGCTGCTCTAGCAGGGGTTAGGAAAGTAGAGCTATATAAGAAGCATGGGCTGTGCTGACAGGGACTAATATCCCAAACTAGAGGAACAGAAATGGCAATATATTATGTTTCAGCAGCATTTAGTATCCCTCAAAAGCCTCATGAGGAAGTTCTGAGGAGAGTTCAGTCTGGCCCAGCCCGTGATTGATGTCATTTGCCATATGACCTTGAATTGCAGGAAATCTCAGAACAGGCCCAGAGTCTCAGTCTCGTGTCTGTTTCTGTTAAGGAACAATCTTCAATAGAACGATAGTGTGGGTTGAATGAGATGGACTTAACATGATATTTGGCTCAAAACGGAATACCTAGAATAATCAGTGTCGTTTTCCTTCATTTGTTGTTTCCTGATCAGTTTGAAAATACGTTGTCAGCAATATGAACAAAGATCTTTTAGAAGTCATCTTTTCAATTTAGAAGACATATTTAGATAGGAAAACTTGCTGGAACTTTCTCTCACTGTGTGGTCAAGTAGGTTGTCTGAAGCATGACAAAGGCTTTAGTTCTCTAGATGCTTCATGCCTGTCTTTAGGTGAGATTGCATTGTGTTTATACTTCTTAGGTAAAGGTTTAACTGTTTGAAATCCTGTCCTGAGTTTTACTTTTTTTTTTTTCATGCCTGAATCCAGAAGTCTTTTGGTTGGTTTTATAAACATAATCTACTGATTGTGTTCAGTTTTTCAGATGTCTGTGAATTGTTACCAGCAATGGAAATACAATGGTCACTGCTCATATGCTTCTCAGTTATGAATAAATGCCAGCATGCAGGTCTGCATGTCTCATTTTCACTTGCATTTAAAATGCCAACTCTATTGCTGATTCTCTATTACTTACTATAAATGTTAACTATGCCATTAGTGACCCAAAACTTAAAAAGCAATGGAATCTGATAAAGCACATTTAATATTACACTTTCCACCCACATTAACCAATAATAGGTTTAAAGCAAGCATGCCACTTCTTTAGTGCTCTTGGCTAGGGTCAAATGGAATTGTTTTCCTGTTACTGTGTAAACAAATGAGAATGAGATGATCAAGAATGACAGGTTGGCCTCCATGGAGTAGAGTGGAATTGAGAGGTGTTAAGAGTATACAGCAGTTTTGAGTCTATTCTGGAAGAAGACTGTAGACAAGGGCATGAGTTTCATGATTACATTGAAGGCATCATGGCCATTAAAAGTGATAGAATAGCTGGGCATGGCACGCACCTTTGATCCCAACACTCCAGAGGTAAGGGCAGGTAGACGTCCATGAGTTTGAAGCCAACCTGGTTTACAGAGTAAGATCCCTTCTCTCCAAAGTGGGGGCAGGGATATTATGGATACCTCAACTTTAGCAAAATATAATGTCTTCAAACAGGAGACTTTGATTATCAAGATAATCAAAGCTGTAGTGGAAAGCAGAGCGACAGCTGTGGGAAAATTTAAGGTAGAACATTTGGAAACAGTACAGCAGAGTAAACGCCCATTGATAATGTGGATTGTAGTCTGGGATTGTCATTGAGACTGAGCCAAAGTGAAGGGGGTGTTAGGAAAGTTTTGGTTGCTACATCTAGAGCTGGGAGCATGGCTTAGTGGTAAAGTAGTAGTCTACCATGCACAAGGCACAGGGTTCATTGTTCGAACCTGAGCACCACCTGTTAGAATTCCAAGTATTTCCTTTGACTCCAACATCTGTACACACTGTCATTTGTGATGATCAAATCATTTCTGGAAGAGCCCAGCATAAACCAGGCTTTTGATTTAGGACCTGAAAAGACATAAGGAACCTAGACTTGGATCTTAAAGACAGAGTATGGAATGAGTGAGGTGTGGGCAGGTTATAGAGTTGGCTGACTTACAGGGCTGTTGGACTTTTGGAAAATAACTTTGGAAGAATTTTAGATATATGAAGTTGCAAACAGAATGCAGAACTGACTGCTGAGTTTTAAATTGGAGGATGTAGATGTTAAGAGGCAACGAGAAAGGACTATGTACAGTTTTCTATTTAACAGGACTTAAATGGGGGACCAGGCATAGGAATTAGGATGCCTAGAACCTGGCCAGCTCTGTGGAACTCAGTTTCTGTGGAGGGTGTCTCCATTGTAGAGGCAGAGGGAACCTCACAACTCTTTCACCACCATAGAGACAAATAGAAAAGCTTCTATTTGTTTCAGGTGTTGGCATTATCAAATAATGTAAATCAAGAGACAAAAGACAGAGTCCATGGAGACTATCATAGGAAACTATAAAATAAGAGACTTCTGGAAATGAAAGATACAAAAATTATAGTTGTTTTGGTGAGAAGATAAACATGTAGACATTCTTAGGAGTCTACCAAGTTTGACTCATTCCCCACAACACAAACTAACATACACTGGAAGTCTACTTTCAAAGCCCTGGCTAATACCTAAGTAGTTCCAACATAGGCACCACACTCTTCAAGGATAGCTGGAAACACCAGTAGCAACCTAGCTGTCTCCCAGCATTTCATTACAGAATAAAAAAAAACAGAAAAGGGATGGGCATGGTGGCCCACCTATAATCTCAGCAATTCAGGCAAAGAAGTAAGAGGACCAATAAATTGAGCCACCCTGGGCTACATAGCAAGTATCCTGTCTCAAAGAAAAAAATGTATATAGAAATCATATACTCTTGATATAATTTAAGAGTAATGTTAGAATCAAATTTAATAAAATGAGAAATAACATCACAGTGTATGTACTCCCTCTCGCTAACACTCTCCTACCCTCCCCGCCCCCAGTCAACACCAGGCTGGGAAGCAAACTGCAGGGAAGACCAGTGAATGGATGTGAAACTCCAGTGTTGATCAAGAACTACTGCCAGCAAAACAAGCCTGCTGCCTGCCACCTGAAGGATCTAATAGAGCAGTTGACAGTGTCCACTTGCAGCCCCTTTTGCCCAAAGAATTCTTACCCAATCCTAGGTATATAAGAATAATGAGCAGGCATACAAATCAAATACCCAGTGCTAATAAATCACAAAGACTATTTTAAACAGTTCTTCGATGAAACATAATTTCACCATTAAAGATGAAAACATTTACATGCTAATGAGATAAAAATGCTTATCTTTACCTAAATCTTGGCTGAATGTGTGAGACTCAGACACAGCATCGTCAATATGTTTTTGGTTTTAGAATCATTAGAGTCGAAAATGCCGCTTTGCGTGGTGCGCACGCCTTTAATCCCAGCATTCGGGAGGCAGAGGCAGGTGGATCTCTGAGTTCAATGTCAGCCTGATCTACAAAGTGAGTCCAGGACAGCCAGAGATACACAGAGAGAGACCCTGTCTCGGGGAGACGGGGGAAGACTGCCAATTTGATAAATATGCAGTACAAACCAGGGCCATTTTAGAAGTTGTTGAAAATTTTTTCCTAATCCCAAGCCAAGATTCACTGAGCAAATTTTTATGAGACTCATCAGCCACTCAAATAGTTTTTATAATCAAATATTCTAACACACTACAGCCCAAGTAATTGGATGGTAACATGCTGGGGAATGACAATAGGGAAAAAAAATCAAGTCTTTTCCATAAATTAGCAATTCCTTAACTAAGGGCAGACAACTTTGTATGGTAAAAACACTGCACTTTCTAGCGTAAGGACCCTCAAATCCGAGCTGGGGTGTTTCCAACAGTATTCATTCCCCTTATGTAGTGTGACATCATGCACAGTGCAAAGTGTGAGTTGTATGCTCAGAACCAAAATTGAAGAATTTTAAGAAAACATGGGCAAGCATAGCCCCAGATATTTTGGAATCACTGTACATTTGATTTTGAATTAATTCTTGGTGATAGGCAAGTTTAGAGACCTTTCACCACTGCCATATTTATAAAGCTTGTTTGGTTACTGGGATCCATGTAGAATCACCACATGGTCTAAAGCATGTCCGTATAGAGCAGACCACAAGCTGGAGGGTGGGGTGTCAGAGCAATTGTGATCTGAGTTGGGTAGGAGTGACTTGAAGAGGCCATCTTTGGAACGTAGCTTCTAATGAAACATAGACACAAAGGAGAAGTACCCTTCTGACAATTAGGGATGAAAGAAAAGCAAAAGACATTTAGAATCCTGTCAGATGAGAGCTACAGAGTTGGACCACTTTTATCTCTATCACCAAAAACAAACACCCACTGAAGTACCTGAACTTGTCTCTCTTGACCAGAAATCTCAGCCATGAAAATAAGAAATGAATACCAGGGGCTGGAGGGCTGGCTCAGTGGTTAAGAGTACTTTTGCTCTTGCAGACGACCCAGATTCACTTTGCAGTACCCAATATGGTAGTTGACCATCCCTGATTCCAGTTATTGGGGATCTGACACCCTCCTCCTACATTTGGGCACTAAGTATACACACAGTGCACATACATGCAGACAATGTACTCTTACACATAAAACAACTTTTTTTTTTTTAGGTTTTTTGAAACAGGGTTTCTCTGTTCCTGGCTGTCCTGGAACTCACTCTGCATACCAGGCTGCCTTTGAACTCATAGAGTGTGGGGACCCAGGGAATGGAGGCTTATGAGAAATGCCTCATGGCTGGGAAAATGAAAGTAACGTGTGGGAGATAGCTAAGATGGCGCAGGCCGGAAGATGCTGGGGAGGAGTTGAAGCCTGATCGTGGGTATAGCTTTTGGGTGAGCAAGACTTCCATGCTCATGATCAGTGCATGATTATCATGTTACCAGGTTTGTGCTATGTTATGTAATAGGATGACCTTTAATATGATTGGCCCATGTAGCTTCATGTGGAAACACCCATTTGGTTCTGTATATAAGCTAGGGAAACAAAACAGTAAAAACAGAAAATGCTTAGACATCACCCCTGTCATGTCTGTTTGTCTTCGGAATGAAGGCTGGAGAGTCAGGTGGGCAGTGCACCCACCTTTCCCTCAGAACCTCGGAATGAAGGCTGGAGAGTCAGGTGGGCAGTGCACCCACCTTTCCCTCAGAACCCCGTATGTGGTGATCGCCCTATACAGCCCTGAGGCAACAGAGGTCCCCCTGCCTGTTTCCTAACTACTGGGATTAAAGACTTGCACCCCACCACACCCAGCCTAAACCTTTTTTTTTTTTTTTTGGAAAAAAAAGATACAGGTTTTTAAAACAAATGGCAGACAATATAATTATGTGGAAAAATTCAAAAAAAATTACAGGCAAATTAAAAATAATATAATTTAGTTCTGCTTGTAACTCTGTGTAGATTGAGTTGAAAGAGACTTTATTATAATCAAAAATTAGGAAAGCTGGACTGGGTGTGGTGGCACACACCTTTAATCTCAGTAGTTGGGAAACAGGCAGATGGACCTCTGTGAGTTCAAGGCCAGCTTGATCTATGTACAGAATTTTGAGACTGCCAGAGATACATAGTAAGACCAAACATGTCTCAAAAAAAAAAATTGGGCTAGGAAAACTAAACACACAGTAAAGAATTAGGGAAGTGCTAAGAAGAGCTTAGTAGCCTAAGCATTTGTTGTTTCCTAAATGGAGGTAGGAGAGAGAGTGTCATCTAACAGCAGAGAAACCACGAGTGTGCACAACACTAGGTTTAGACCTAGTCACTGGCTGAGTGACAGGGGTCCACCGTGTCACACACAGCGGACACAGGTAAACATGTTTTCTGTTGGAAAGTGAACGGCTGCACAGTAAAAGTTAGGGCTATAGCGTAAGCCAGATCAGCTTTAACAGAGAACCCGCCGATGTGGGTTCCACCCACAGCAGCTGGAGCTGTTCTGCCCTACTCCAATTGCAAGAGAGAGTGCTAAATTCTAGTTCAGAGAAACGGCTCTGGGTCACACAGGCCTGACACCTGAGTTTCCTCTCCAGAGCCCATGTTGTCTTTCGGACCTCTCCATGCACACTGTGGCACTCATGACCACCCACACCCACGATAATAATAATAACAACAAAGAAGAATTTTCAAAAGAAACAACAGTAATTTCTATTCAGCAGGTGATAATAATCAGGCAACCATCCAGACCTTCAAATTCTGAAAAGTTGTATCTACAATAGACAGCATTCTACCAAAAGTGACCTATCAAAAGGAGAATCAAAGGAAGCCTGTGTCAGGTTAAGATTTGTAATCCCACAGGTCAGAAACTGAGGGAGGAGGATCATTGCAAATTTAAGACCAACCTGGGCTGCATAGCTCAAGGCCCCCTAAGTGACAGATTGGAATGTGCATCTCAAAAACAAAACAAAAACAAATATGGGAGTGGGGTGGGGGTGAGGCATGCCAGGGAGCAGGAGAGAGAGCTACTCTGGTTACCTGAATGTCTGAAGCCAGAGACACCTGTGTGTTTGGGGTGTGAATGGGGTGGACATCCAAGCTGTGTCACCCGAGCAGGAAATAGAGCAGAAGCATCTTCCATAGGTACTCTGAGAATCCCTTCAGGCCCAGCCAGCCTACAGGCCTATAATTACAGCTCCTCAGGAAGACTGAGAGCTCACGGCTTGTAGCATACAGAATAAGTTCAAGGCTAGACCAGGAAATTTAGTGAGACTCTTGTCTCAAAGTTAAAAGTTTGGGAGGCGGGGAAGGCTGGTGAGGGAAGGGGAAGTGAAGATGGCCCCTACAGTAAGGTGCAAGCATGAGGACCTGAGTTCGATTCCCCAGCACCCACAGAAAAATGCTGGGTGATGCTGCATGCACTCCCCAGTGCAGGGAGGGCAGAGACAAGAAGATTCCTTAGCCTTACTGGCCATCCAGTGTAGCCAAATCAGTTCAGTAAGAGATCCTGTCTCCAAAAATAAGACAGTGAAACATTGGGGAAGAAACTGACTTCTGGCCTACACACACACACACACAGAGGCTGGAACTGAAGCTCTGTGGTAGAACAAGTGCCTAGATGTGGAAGCCCTGGGTCCAAAGCCCAGCATTATAGGGGAAAAGTCCACTCTATGTGCAATCTGAACCTGTGTGGCTGTTCCAAATACCAGAACTATGCCATAGAAGGGGCAAAAGCTACCACTGGGAACGTAACTCTTCTGCCAAGCCAAGGAATGTCCCACACTATATTGTACCTTGCCTTGTCCTTACACTCCTGAAAACTATGGTCAGGAAGGACTCAAAGAACAGCGCAGATTATCCACCCCTCAGCACTCACTGAGCCTGAATCTGTGGGTTTGTCCAACATGGACTTCAGTGCCCAGGAAAGAGCCCAACAGTCTCAGTGACACCTTCATAGAAACCCAGTGCCAGCTTCCTGACTCCTTATGGATCACAGTATTGAAGACCTGCTAAGCCAGGCATTAGGGTACGCCATCATCAGTAAAGGAACAGGGTCCTTGATGTTTGTCTCACGTGATGTCTTCCATTACATGGTGAGTGTACAGCCCTTGAATTCTACACCTTAACTATACAATAGATTAGGAAATTAGCCATGGCATGGAGTGGGGTCACTTCTGATAGGAGAAATGGGTCCTCAGGTCAGAGCCCTCTTTTTATTTGGGCTCTTTCCAGTGTGGTCTTCCCCACTATTAACCTTGTTTTTCATGTGGTCTAGCCTTTGGTCCTCAACTACTACCTGGAGTTCCTGCCCCCTAGTCTGAAAGAGAATGCAGCTTCCCATTCATTCCTCCTGCCTAGTGTTTACCTCTCAGATCCTCCAAGCCAGGTAAGGCCTTTCCTGGGTCCTAAATGGCCCCTGAAGTGTGCGAGTGTGCTGACAGCCTCCTGTTGGGGTTGGCACACTTCTCTGCTGCTGAGCTGCCTTTGGTATATCCAAAGAAACAGGACAAGAGCTCTCTGGGGCAAACATTCTGAGTTTTACATGGTTTAGTGTTGGGAGCTTTGATTAGAGATATTTTTCTAAACCTTTTGCATACCTTTAGAATAGGTGGTTCTGTCTTAAATGCCTGCTTTGTAATGGTGCCACACATATTTAATGTGGGTGTCTGTACATCAGGGAAGTATGAATGCATGTTTATATGTAAATGGTGAGAAGAGTCTGATAAAGGAGGTATGGGGGGGTATAGCTTTGTGCTTCTCATTTTCAAGCTAATGAAGTGTTTTCAGATAACTGCGTGCTGGGAACCTCTCTACCGGAAGCCTGCTTGCATACTCATCCTGAAGCATGAAAGGGGCTCCTCCAACAATTAAAGAGGGGGAGAGCTAGAGGCTTTGATGGCTCCTACTTGATAAATTAGATTAACTTGAGCACTGCTTTCTTATCACACATGGTGTCCATGCAACCTGGTTTCTATGTCTAAATCGGTTTTTTTTTTTTTAATCCTGCCTTTCAATGCAGACAGAAGCTATAGGAGAGACAATACCCTGTTGTCTCTCCCAAGAAGATACTCTGTTGGGAAGTCATGGTATATTTCTGAGCAATTAAGGAAATCTGTCTACCCGGAGCTCTCTTCAGGAGCACCTCAAGAAGTCTGCAGTTAGCATTTCCACTAATAGCAGTAAATATGAGACTAAGATGCTAGCCCAGTCTGTAGGACTCACCAAAAAATACCATGGATTTTGATTCATTCTTTATTGCATGCCTATGTTTGTGTGGTATCTGTGAATGTGTGTGTGTGTTTGCATGTGTGGGCATACATGCACATATGTGTGTATGTGAGGGTCTCTCACTTGAAGAAACTCACTGATTTGGATAGTCTAGCTAGTCATCTTGCTTTAGGAACCCCCTGTCTGTGCCTCTCAAGTGCTGGGATACTTCAAGCAGTCACACTTGCCTGCCACATATGTGGGTGCTTCAGATTCGAGCTCCAGTCCTTACATTTGCACAACAAACACTTTATCTGCTGGGCCAGCTCCCTAGCTCCTGGTTCACTCTCTCATGCCATGTATTTCTGTCTGAATATGGAAGTCTTTTGCTGGTCTTTAGCTGAGGTCGAAAGTAATAGTGGGCATTAGGCTTTTGCACAGTTGCTGTGGGTCTTTTCCCATCTTCTGTGGGAGAGCAAGCTCAGAGGCCTAACACCAGTGAACACAGAGCTCATTTGGAGAAAACTACTCTTTTTTTTTCTAACATGTTATTATTTGAAAATACGCAAATGTTAAGGTCTGTTTCTTACCTATAATTTCTGGAATGAGTTCCCTCATATTTCATTTATTGAGATCATCCCAGTAGAAGTATGAAAGGAAGTTTAACCCAAACCTTCATCTGAGGGACCCAAGAAGTGCACACTCACCTGACCAGTAGAACTGAAGGCTTATTTTCTTGTCTTAAGCACCTTTGTGTACTTCTAATGAGACAGCCCACAATGTGAAATCATTGTGTTCTGGCTTATCAGGGTGAAATGTAAATAAATTTCATTATTTCCTCAGGAAAATAGCAATAGTCCTGTGGAGGTACAGTTTTTTTTCTGGCTGTCACTCAAACATTATTGTTAAAATGATGGGAATGAATAAATTCAGGAATGTAAAGATAAGATGAGTTGTTGCAGGAAATTTAAATGTACACAGAAAACTTCATTTCTGGACAAGATAGACATGTTTCTGTTCTTCCCAGTAGAGACAGTGAAAACTTGTGTATTGTGTGTAAAACAATTAGACTTTAAAAAGAGGAAAGATAGCCGGGCGGTGGTGGCGCACGCCTTTAATCCCAGCACTCGGGAGGCAGAGGCAGGTGGATCTTTGTGAGTTCGAGGCCAGCCTGGTCTACAAAGTGAGTCCAGGACAGCCAGGGTTACACAGAGAAACCCTGTCTCGAAAAAACGAAAACAAAAAAACAAAAAAAAAAAACAAAAAAAAAAAAAAAAAAAAGAGGAAAGATGTCAGTGGCTAGAAACCTCAGAATCTAAACAACACATGCAAGTAAGTTCCCTGGGGATTGTTTTTGGTCTTCTATATCTACATATCACCAGAAATGGCAAAACATACAGAGAAGAAACACTCTAAGTCAGTGGCTCTCAACCTTCCCAATGCTGCCACCCCTAACACAGTTCCTCATGTTGTGGTGACCCCCAACCATAAAATTATTTTTCCTGCTACTTCATAACTGTAACTCTGCTATTGTTATAAATCGTATACAAATACCTGTGTTTTCCAATGATCTTAGGTGACCCCTGTGAAAGGGTCATTTGACCCCTAAAGAAGCTGCACCCCATAGATTGAGAACTACTGCTCTACACAGCTTTGGCTGTCCTGGAACTCATTGTGTAAGCCAGGCCATTCTCAAACTTATAGAAATACACCCGCCTTTGCCTACCAAATGCTAGAGTTTAAGGAGTGTGTCACTATGCCGAGCTATAAACAAACTTTTAACAAATGATTTTAAAAAGAGTCTCAGCAGGGAACACAAAGCAAAGAAGATGAAGAAGTAAGTGCAAATTGTCAGGTCTGAAAAATACAACAATTGAAATAAAGTCACCAAATGGGTTCAGCAGCGACATGGCGGGGGCAGAGGAAAGGCCTATTTGTCTGTCAATCACCCTGAAGACAAAAATAGAGACATTCTCCAACCAGAACAATGAGAAATAGATTTTTAGGAATGAGCACTCAAGGGACTGGGGAGCTGGCTCAGTGTCCTGAACGAAGAATGATCTGAAACAGCCATGCTATTTTCAAATGATTGAGGTTTTTAGGTATACAGCAAGAGGAAGCAAAAGAATGAAACAGCAAATAGGAGAGAGCAGCACATGAGATCAGTGCTTAGGTCATCTTTACATCTGAAAGATGACTGGATATGATTGGCCTTCCAGCTGTGATCAAGGACACGATGTTTTGACTAAAATACTTTTTTTTTCTCTGTGTAGTCCTGGCTGTCCTGGACTCACCTTATAGACCAGGCTGGCCTCGAACTCACAGTGATCTGCCTGCCTCTGCCTTCCGAGTGCTGGGATTAAGGGCGTGCCACCGCACCCGGCTGACTAAGATACTTTACTCTCCTTCTGTCCTCATGGACATTTGTACTCTTTGGGCCATTTTCCTTTCCTACTTTTCCTTTCTCACAGGACCAGCCACCCAGCCCATCCCCAGACACAGAGTCTTGTGAGATACTTTAAGAGAGACATACTTGGGCATAAAGTGTGTGTATGGGGCAGGGGGCACAGGGTGGCAATCTTATGTCCACAGGCAGCTTCTCAAGGAGCTTAAACAACACATAACAATGGATTAATATAAAGCATATTATACTCAGCCTGTAAGGTGTTCAGCATACAAACATAAGGATGTGAGTTTGGACCCCTAGAGCAAACAAGAAAAAGACACGTATGGCAGCATATGTCTGTAATTCCAGCACTAGGGAGGCAAAACTGGGACTTGCCAGCCAGCTAGTCTAACCAAATCAGTGAGCTTCAGATTGTGGGCACCTGGAAGAAGTTCGCACACCTTTTCTCAATTTGCTGACTAGTAAGGGGAGAGGGCTGAGGCTCTGCTGCAGACACAGGGAAAGCAGCCAGTGAAGGAGGCCTCACATGCTGGACAGTGGAAGATGGGCCCAGGTGGTGGGAGGAGGAGGCAAAGAAAGGAAAACGCTGACTGAAGACACATTTCCTTCCTTCCTTCTTTCTCTCCTTCGTTCCTTCCTTCTCTCCCTCCTTTTTTTTTTTCGAGACAGGGTTTCTCTGTGTAGCCCTGGCTGTCCTGGACTCACTTTGTAGAACAGGCTGGCCTTGAACTCGCAAAGATCCACCTGCCTCTGCCTCCCAAGTGCTGGGATTAAAGGCGTATGCCACCACCGCCCGGCTAACCCTCAGTGGCCTTGACCTCCCTATGTAGCTGAGAATAACCTTGAATTTCTGGTCTTCCTATCCACACTTTCTGAGTACTTGGATTAAAGGCATGTGCCACCATGTTCTGTTTATGGAGTGCTGGGGATTGAACCCTCAGCCTCTTCCATCTAAGCTGGCACCTTACCCACCTTAAGCTACACACCCCTCCCCGTACCAAGACATCCTATTTGGGGGAAGATAAGGGAAACCGTGAGTGTTTCTCCTGTCAGTCACCTGTTGAAGGAGGAACAAGGCGAGACGAACGAATTGAAGTCGTAGAAAGATGAAGTATGAACACCCACGACAGATTCCCGCAGCTTCAGAAGCTAAGCTGAATATTTCAAACGTGCTACGTAAAGCTGTAAGATAACGAATTGTCCACCAGGTGGCAGTATCTACGGAGGCTCGCGTATCCCATCAACCCTGGCGCTCGGGGTGGCAGAAGAGGTAGAGGTGACTGTCTGGCCCTCAACGCCGCTGCTCGCCTGTCACGACTGACGTTGGGCAACAAAGATGGCGGCGGGAACAAGCAATTACTGGGAAGGTGAGGGCCAGGCGTCCGGGTGGGTCCCGCCGGGTGCAGAAGGGACTTAGTGAGGCTGGGTCTTGAGGAAGACAGCAGAGGGAAGAGCTGGGCATCAGGAACGGCCATACTGCGGGGTGAGGTTGTCCGAGAGGAGTCCCGGGCCTGGGAACTTGGGGAAGGGGCTGGGGCGGAGTGAACCGGGTCTGGGAAGGGGTTGGACGGAGAGGAGGGAGCTGGGATGGAGAGGAAGAGGCGCCTGAGGCTCCAGGTGGACATATCTGAGGGTGGTGAGATTCCGAGGATGGGGCTTTGGAGACGAACTCTTGGGAGGAGAGTGTTGAGCGACAAGATCCAGAGCCCGGAAGACGAGTAGCCAGAACCTTGGAGTTGAGGCCAGTGTCGGAAAACTGGGGAGGAACTCTTCAGGGCCGGCCTTGGAGGAAATTTGAGTGAATGTCTCCTCCTGGCTCCCTATTGGCAACTTGAGATTGAGACTTCATCGGCGGTTGGGGTGACAGAATACTGAAAAAAACTTTCCCATCGGTCCTGGAGTCCAAGATTGGTTTTTGTTAAAAATGATAAAGTTAAATTGTTCTGATTCCATACGTTGGTTTTTTTGTACCGCCAAGGAAACATTCAGTCGTGTTTATTTAATTCCTGAAAATCTGCTCCACTCAAGTGAGGCCATATAAAACTTGTCTAGACCAGGATGATCCACAAAGATCAGAAATGGCTCACATTTTTTCATTTAATTGTTTACTTCTTTACTTAAAAACAACAACAAACAAACAAAAACCCCAGAAACCTATTTCCTCTTTTCATTCAATGAGCCCCCCTGGGAAGTATGGTGTTGTCAACATCAGCCAGTTGATCTAAGGGGAGTGAATTTTAAGTTCTTGTCTGTCATGTTTTCAAAATGCTTTCTACTTGGTATTAGACCAAAAACAAAACAAAAAAACCCTAGAATTACAGAGAAACGTGCCTGTAGTTTAAAACATGTATCTAAAATGCCCGTTGGAAATACTTGTAGTAGCTAGAATTTATTTTTAAATTATGTAGAAGTGGCTACTGGTATCTTTGATAGTCATTAGGCTATGGGTTTTTGAAAGACTGCTTTAATAATTAGAGCAAGCCATTATTGTCAATATGCCTTTGTGCCAGGTGCTTTAAGCATGTATAGAAAAACCCTGAAAGTAGAAGTTTAAGAAACTGAAGGCTGAGGTTTTTAGATTAACTGATTTGTCAGTAAATCTCAAAGACAGTAGGGGACTGAGCTGATACTGGGAGTAGGATTTGTTCTCTGGGTAGATATGCCCCACCATATATATAATCCTGCTTCTTGCTTTTGACTGCAAAGTATAGTGAAACAGTGTTTTCATATTCTTTAGTAAGAGACATTCTTACATGATTCCTTCCTGTATTTTAGTCCTTTTATTTGAACTCCACTATGAAAAAGAATACTCAGATATGTATAGAGATTTCCAGGTGTGGCTTCTTTCATTCATCCCTTTAGAAGCCGAGCTGTTACACCAGTTTATCTGTTTGCCTCTACTTTTTAAACATACACTTTTTATAAACCTGTCACAATCATATTTTGCCTTCTTCATAGTGCATTGTTTGTTTTTAATCTCTACTCCCCCACCAATGTTTTTAAGCAATTTTAATTTTTTTCTTGATTTGCTTTTTCTTTGTGTTTAATTGTTAAGGTGTTTTGCCTGTATGAAAAGAATCCTAAAATCGTAACAAAGTTTAGAAACAGAAAAAAATCTGTCAAAAATGATGCTGGCTTTTTTGTTTGCTTGCTTTGTTTGTTTTTTGAGTCAGGGTCTCTCTGTGTAACCCTTATTGTCCTGGACTCACTTCATAGACCAGATTGGCTTTGAACTCACAGAGATCCACCTGCCTGTGCCTCCCAAGTGCTAGGATTAAATGCATATGCCTCCACATCCAGCTTATAAAGTTAGCTGGTAACTTAATATGATGGTTATAAACCATTTTCATTTCTTTGTGATTTATATTCTCTCCTTGTTTCCCTTCAAGTTACAACTTTTGGTTATTGCTGTAAAAGTAATATCAGAGATGTTATGGTGTTGGTTGTCAAGCTGTATTTGGAAGAAAAGTGACAGGTTATATGTCCCTCACTACCTCTTCCTTCATTGCTCCTGTCTGATCGTTAAATATCTGACCAATTTACTTTCTTGGGTGTCTTCAGTTTCTGGGGTATTAGATCAGAGATAAATATGTGATCATTTTCATAGTTGGCTTTCTTCAAAATAGTCATATGATTTTACCATTTACTGATAGAGTAATGATTTACTTTTGTAATTTTCTTAAAGATCTCAGGAAACAAGCTCGACAGCTGGAAAATGAACTGGACCTGAAACTAGTTTCCTTCAGTAAACTGTGTACGAGTTACAGTCACAGCAGCGCCCGAGATGGAGGCCGCGATAGGTATAGGTACTAACTACCAGATTCTCTATGCCTTAAACTATACGATACTTTGAAAGTAAACTGACATGCAGAACTCTATGACTTGGTGGGCTAGTGGATTGGTGATATTTGATTTCTTTGTCATTGTCTCTGTGTGTGTGTGTGTGTGTGTGTGTGTGTGTGTGTGTGTGTGTGTGT
>CAJQZJ010001558.1:19688648-19740617 GCA_907164525.1 Lophiomys imhausi
TGTGTGTGTGTGTGTGTGTGTGTGTGTGTGTGTGTGTGTGTGTGTGTCTTACTGAAATTCTTCCTAATTCTTGAGACTAACGTTTGAGATCTTTAAACAAAGCTTGTGATAGCTCAGGAAGAAGCCTCTAGAGTTTAGAGGTGAGTTTGTGTCTGAAGCCACTCCTGTACACCTGTTCCAGCATCTGGAAGCCAAGACAGGAGACACAAGATTGCAAATTCATTCTGGGCTCTAGAGCAGATCCAGGGAAGTCTCCGTCAGTCCACAGAAATGTCTTGTTGGCCCACAGTGGTTTTTGTTTTCTTTTGTTTTTTGAGACAGGGTTTCTCTGTTTAGCCCTGGCTGTCCTGGACTCACTCTGTAGACCAGGCTGGCCTTGAACTCACAGAGATCCACCTGCCTCTGCCTCCTGAGTGCTGGGATTAAAGACATGAGCCACTACTACCTGGCTGATTTTTGTTTTCTGATTCCTCAGTGGAACTGAGGAGCTGCCCAAATGCAAAGTGTGCAACCCTTTTTTCTGGTGTTTACAATAAATCTAATGTAGGGTCCTCATAATCATGGGAGCTAGTTTTAATGTGTGGGTTTTGTTTTTGAGGGGGGACTAGAGTATTACAACTCAAGGAAAATATATTTTTAAATAGTATGATTAAGTTAATCACTTATTTATCAGAATAATCAGAAAATGTTTGAGATACTTAGAAATATAAGGAATAATATCATGAACCCTTTTTTGTTAATGTTTCTTTTTAAGAAATAATCATTACAGATCAAATGAATCCCCTAATAGCATTCCATGTTGTCTTTCTAATTTGCATATAAATGTCACTATTTTTGTCACATAAAATGGTGTTTCTAGGCAATTCATAGTATCTTACAAAAGCTGATTTGCTAATTATAATAATCTTAAGAGCTAACATAAGCACTGTGTTGCAAGTTCTGTTCTTAGAGCTTTGTATAAATGGTGCTGTATCTTCACCAGATTATATTTATGTAGACGCCCCAGCAGTGAGATCATTGATAGCAGAATTGTCATTTGTTAATCAAGTCATATTTCTATATTTTTATAGATTAGCGGAGGGTGGGTAATTTTTTTAGCTAATAATGAAAACAACAAAACCGAGCCTGAATCTGAACTCACACCTTATCTTGCCAGAACCCACATTCTGAAAGCTACTGTATTATATACATTCCAACAGAAGCTCTTTTCACTATTGCAGCCAAAGTGTTGTTCCTTTTTTCATAAGGGCATATGGCTTGTAAAGTTAGAAGGGCCAATGTGTTGACTTTAGGACCTAAAAATAAGTTAGCAGCATGCCCCATGGACTTCAGTGCAAGGCAATGCTTCATACACTTTTCATTCACCAAGTAAGGAGAGTGGTGGATTTTTTTTTAGTAAGTAAATTTTCTGTTCAGAAAGCTTTCTTTTCTGAATTTAAGGCTCACATTTGTTTTTGCCAGTGAGTAACAATTTTAAAACTCAAGTCTGTCAGAAAATACTATTACAGGATGCTTTTCTGTGTTCTCTACTTTGACTCCCTTTAAAATAAACAATGGTTTAAAAATATTCTGAGTTCAGCTACAGACTGGAACTGATTCTGCTTTCACTAGAGGGACTGAAGTTGTGAGGACGCAAACTGAGACTGGAGCTCCATGGCAGGGAACTTTAATTCCCAGCACTGGAAAACAAAAGACTGACTACATGCTGAGTGTTCTGTTTGATGCCCAGACTGGAAGCATGTCACATGAATAGAATTAGCAATGACCAGAACTTTTAGGACTGTTGGGTTTTTTCCTGTATGTTGAGAATCAAGGGCTGTGGATCATCATACACCTGTCAAATGAATTAAATTTAACTGAATCCTAATATTGTAGAGAATGAGTTTTTTACCATTTCCCTGGGTGTCTGTACTGTCCTAAATGAAATATCCAGTAGTAGAGATTGCCTTGTTACTCATTCATTCAACAAATATTTAAAGAACAGTAAATAGTCACCATTGGCCACGTGTTGGCATGTGTCTATGAAAAAGTCAAGCAGTTTCCTTCTCGACTTCTGTTGGCCCATTGTTCTTTTAAATGTAGCTGGTAGGGAGGATTTATATTAGTGGTATCCAGAGCTTTTTTATGGATGCACATCTAGGAGGTACCCTCACAACCTTGGCTTAGCTGTGACACAATAAAGAACTGATCCCAACCCCCACACCACCCACCCTCTTTCTGTTTTATCACTGGGTAGCCCAAGCTGGACTCAACCCTGTTACCTTCCTGTATCTGCTTCCCAAGTGCTGGGATTGCAGATGCATTCCACCATGCCTGACTAAGAATGAGATGTTTTTATGTCATGTTGCAAGGCATATAAATGAGAATGTTTGAAGAAATAATGGTTAAGACCTAAACAATCTAAAATAAGAATCCTTATTAAAGCCAGGCATGATACATGCCTATAATCCCAGCTCTTAAGAGAATGGAATAGAAAGATCACATTTCAAGCTAGCTTGGCCAGGGAATAAAAAACAAGCCTCTGTCTTTAAGGGGAAAAAAAAAATCTGGGGCTAGAGAGATAGCTCAGCAGCTATGAGCTCTTACTACTCTTGCAGAGGACCCAAGTTTGATTCCCAGCAACTACTCGGCCACACTCACAACTGCCTGTAACTCCAAGTCCTGGGAACCTGATGCCTTCTTCTGTTCTCTTCTAGCAAATACCTGCATATGAGGCACATAAACTCATGCAGGCAAACAAGCATACCCATAAATAAAATAAATAATCTTTTTTGTTTGTTTATTTTGTTTTTGAGACAAGGTTTCTCTGTGTAATAGAGCCCTGGCTGTCCTGGACTCACTTTGTAGACCGGGCTGGCCTTGAACTCACAGAGATCCGCCTGCTTCTGCCTCTGGAGTGCTAGGATTAAAGGAGTGCATCACCATGCCCAGCTATAAATAATCTTTTTAAAAATCCTTATTAGCTACTTTTTGGCTGTTTCACTGATTGGTTTTGTTATGAATGTAAATATATGAGGGTAACAGTGGTAGCTAAGGTTCTTTTTGATGTTGAATTGATTTAACCTTTGAGTTGCCACATACAAAAGGGCACATAAGGGGAGGAATAGGTCTTCCCTGTGGTTGGAGAGTGTAATCCATTTTATTTGTGTTGTGAATAACTAACTGATCTGTGTTGATCTGCTCATGTGATCATATGTACAATATGGGTCAAAGCTACTGGTCTTTCAGAAGAGACAAATGAAACTTTGAGAATTTGAATCCATCAGACATCTTTCATCTGTAAAAAATCAGATCTCTGACCAGCTGTTGTGCTATGAGGAGCCATTAAGCACGTTTCTGTACATGGTGTAGGTGGCTGCACACTGTGAGTGGGAACACATGGCACCATCAGCCTGAGTGTTGTCGCCTGATTCCTCCATGAGTGCTTATCTGGTCAGCTTAGGGAAGTCTCAGTTTTACTTCTTGATAAGAGTCATTACAGGAAGAGAGAACTTAAAGGCATAAGAAACCATAATTTTGGAGAAAAGTTAAAGATTCTTTCTCAGAGTCCCCATAACATAATCTATAACTCATTTTTTTCCTTCACTATTAAAAAGAGTTTTTGGCTTCTTTCTCATTCTTTCAAATTCGGAATTCAAATTGCTTAGGCATTTTCTATCATTTGGAGAACAGTACACAGCATTTAGAATGTCTTTATATTCATTTACATTTTGTACTATATTTAGTATTTTAGGATGTGTGGGATTTTTTTTAATAGAAAAATAAGATCATAGTTAAATTTTAAAAAACTACATTTATTTATGTGGAGGAGCTAGAGTGTACAGTGTCAGAAGACAGACAACTTGCGGAAGCCAGTTCTCTCCCATGTGGATCCCAGGAATTGAGCTCAGGGCCTCAGGCTTAGCAGCAGGCACCATTGTCCACTGAGCCACCTGCTGGCTATAAAACCATAATCTTTAAAGAAAGAAGGAATCACTTGGGAGGCAGAGGCAGGCGGATCTTTGTGAGTTCGAGGCCAGCCTGGTCTACAAAGTGAGTCCAGGACAGCCACGGATACACAGAGAAACCCTGTCTCGAAAAAACCAAAAAAAAAAAAAAAAAAAGAAAGAATGTTTCAGAGTTCATTTGACCTCTTTAAGAAAAATTACCTTATTATTTTAAGAATGTTTCAAAGGGCTAAGTAATGGATTTTTTTTAATTGAACTTCTCTTTAGTTCTGACACAACACCCCTATTAAATGGATCAAGCCAAGACAGAATGTTTGAGACAATGGCAATTGAAATTGAACAGCTTTTGGCAAGGGTAAGTGCTTTTGGGTAAACAGCTAGTTTGCTGTTTGTTAGATATGGTTCTGTGTTATATTGTTTATTGAAACCATCCATTTATTCAAAGTGTGCTCCTCCTCCAACCACTTGAATTTTAATGGCAGCCATCCATCGTAACATGTTATTTGTGGGAATTGCTGGTTGACTGGGTCTTGTCTTGTTTACTATCAGCCAAGAGGACATAAAGGGAGATAATTTATTTGAGCTGTTTTAAGTGCTTTTAAAAATATTTTCTCCCTTTCTTTGTAGCTTACAGGAGTAAACGATAAGATGGCAGAGTATACCAGCAGTGCAGGTGTCCCCTCGCTGAACGCAGCCCTGATGCACACGTTGCAGCGGCACAGAGATATTCTGCAGGTGATATACTGGGCATAATGTCTTTATGTTATCATGGTAACGTGGAAGAGGAATAACTAACTGTTCAGAATATCATCTTAGCAAATACCAAAAGTAACAAAACATAAATGTTTAAAGATGTATCAAGTGGTACAGATTGGAAGGCAAACATTTTTTTTTTCTTGGACTCTCTTTGTAGACCAGGCTGGCCTTGGACTCACAGAGATCCACCTGCCTCCGCCTCCCCAGTGCTGGGATTAAAGGCGTCAGCAACCACGCCTGTCAATTACAGACAGCTGTGAACTGCCATGTCAGTGTTGGAATTTGAACCCAGGTCCTTTGGAAGAACAGCCAGTGCTCTTAACTGCTGAGCCATCTCTCCAGCCCCGGCAAACATTTTTATTACTGAGAAAATTAATCAACCCTATAACTTAAGAACTCTTTAAAAATTTAAATCCTAGCACTCAGGAGTCAGAGGCAGTCTCAGTAAGAGGCAGGGTCTCACCAGAACCTTGGGGCTTGCCAATTTGGCTAGGATGACTGGCCAGTGAGCCACAGGGCTCTCCCATCTCTGCCTCCTCCCTGCTGCTATTACAAGGGTACACTGTCACACCTAGCTTTTTACAGCCCAGCTGCCATCAGATAGTGCTTTACTGACAGATCTCTCTCCCTTCCTCCCTTCATTTCCCTCCCCTGCAAAGATTTAAATGTAAAACAAGCATAGGAAGAAAATTTATCAAAGTTCCAAATAGAGCATAGATGAAACTTACACATTTCTGAGCAGTAAAGAGCTAAGGAAGATCTTGTAGAAAAAAATATTAATTAAATTACTTACTAGTATTTATATTATGGTTAATTGGTTCGGTGGCTGTTAATTCTTTTTTTTTTACCATTTTTGAAAATTTTATTTATTTATTTTATGTATATGAGTGCTCTATCTGCATGCACACCTGCAGCCAGAAGAGGGCATCAGATCACATTGTGGATGGTTGTGAGCCACCATGTGGTTGCTGGGAATTGAACTTAGGACCTCTGGAACAGCAGCCAGTGCTCTTAACCGCTGAGCCATGTCTCCAGCCCCGGCTGTTAATTCTTAACCCGCCATTATAAATGAGCACACAGATACCACGTGGATTTTAACAGGCCTTGGCCTGAATTGAGCAATCGGCTCTTAATTCTATTACCAAATATGACCCCAAATATACATACGTCGCCCTTGGACTGCCATTGTCCACTCTATGCCGATGTTCCTGGCCATGTGGAATGAGATTCTTTTTTCTAACCCATGATGTGTCCTCCTCCCTGCTCCTGGCTGGAAGGAATTAATCCTCTGTCTAAAGTGCAGACTTCCTGTTCTAATCACAGGAAGTTCCACCTTTCTCTGTCTTTGCCCAATCTCAGGCCTCAGCATCTATTTAACCAATCAGAGACAATGTAACAGACAGCAAACAGGGCCAATTAACATTTAGAATGCTTAACACCACCCCATCAAGATCTAGTGTGAGAAACTAAACAGATGACTCAATTGTTTAATATACACAAAAGTAATATAAATAAAGATAGTAGGAGCCGGGCATGTTGCTGCACACCTTTAATCCCAGCACTTGGGAGGCAGAGGCAGGTGGATCTCTGTGAGTTCAAGTCCAGCCTGGTCTATAAAGCGAGTTCAGGACAGCCAGAGCAGGACCCAGAGAAACCCTGTCTCGACACCCCCTCCCCAAAAAAAGACAATAGGAAAATGGACAAAAAAATTTAAACTTACTTAAAAATGAACTGAGGCTATATGTAGCTCCTTGGTAGGGCATTTGTTTTGCATTTGTAAAGCCCCGGATTGGATACTCAACACTGAGAGGAAAGTGGGGATGGGACAAGGGTTTGAAAAAATAAGCTTTAAGCCTTATTAAGTACACCATTGGGTAGAAATACCTCTCCCTGTTTTACCCTAGGCTATTTTGAAGTCATTTTGTCTTAGAATTTTTTCCTTATAATTCTATCCTATATGATAATATAGTAGGTGGTAAAACACTTAATGTTTTGGAATGTGTAACCTGGTGATCATACACAACTACTTTAGAAGGGTAAAGGTGCATTAATATTTGTGTTGAGATGGATATTGATTTATTTCAGGATTATACACATGAATTCCATAAGACCAAAGCAAACTTTGTGGCAATCCGGGAGAGGGAGAATCTCATGGGGTCAGTACGGAAAGATATTGAGTAAGTCACCTTCATGTTACTGTTCAGGGTGTTATGTGGGTTTAGGCTGTGTATCTGCTTAATTGAAAATTCAGTAGCAAAACCAGGATTTAGATTCTGGGGTTTCTGATTTCCATTCCATTGTCCTTTGTGCCTTGCTACATATGGGCTGAATCTATTTTGCTATCTCCCAGTGTTCCTGTGAGCCTTTGCCAACCCTGATCTTATCAACTCCAGCTTGAGTGATCCCTTCCTGCCCATGCTAAGAATGTCATGATTGCCAGTAACTGAAGGGTCCATTTCCCTGTCTCTTGCTTCTCTCTGTTGTCCTGGCACTGATATATTCAGATAGCTATTAGCTTCCCTGAAATTCTAAACTCTGTTTGTATGGGGGTAGAGTTTCCAGGGTTAGTACAAAATCCAAGCTTTACGTGAGACTAAGGACTTCCAGCACTTTACCATGATCTCAGTCCATAAGATCTGCTCTTTTCTTCCATTTCTTCTCTACTCCTCAACGGCATAGCCTAGCATTCTACATAAGTTTTTACAACTGTACTTGACTGATAAAATTAAGTCCTGTGTGGTATCTAACTGATGCTGAAGATTTTCTGTTTTGGTTTTGTTTTCTTGAGGCATAGGCCAGGCTGGCTTTGAACTTGTGGTCCTCCTCCCATCTCTGTGTCCCAAGGGCTGAGATGGTAGATGTGTTTCCAGCTAGACAGTTTCCCTATTTTGGACCATCTAATGATACTACCATGGTCTCATTTGTGATAGTTTATGATGGTATATTATATCAACTAGGGCGTGCACTGATCGCAAACTAGTATGTGTTATGTGTGGTCTGAGAAACATATTCCTAGAGAGTCTGTGTGTGGCATTAGCAAGAACCTGGAACTTGCTGTGTAGAACAGGCTGGCCTCAAACTCCTATTCATAAGAGCTGTGAGAAAAGGTGTACACTATCACGCCTGACCTGTATTGTGACAGTTTAATAGTGTGACAGTTTTGTTGTTTGAAATGTAGAAGCCTTGTTTAATTTCTGTACAGCTGCCTTGCATACACATTTTGAAGACTAGTAGAACCAACATAAAGAGCAGCCTTGAATAGCTAATAGCTATACACTGAGCTCTCCCAAAGTTTGTGGGAGCTAGAGGAATGTAACCCCTTAGTTTCTGAAAATTTTTGATAAAAGGTATCCGTTCATTCATTAAGCTGTTGTCTGAGTTCCCACTGTGGAGAAGACACTGTAGTTAATGTGAAAGGCCAGCTCGGCCCTGAAGGAGTTTATCATCAAAGTGCTGGAGGGCAGCTTGCTAGTGAGTGAGCTCTGCTGATGCCTAAGAGACATGTAGGTTTTGTTTGTTGGTTTGCTGCGGTATTTTGTGCTGTTTTTGCATTTTATACAGTCCTTTTCTGTGTATTACTTTTTTGGTTCCATGATAATCTTTTGAAAGAGGCAGCTATCATTAGGTCTATTTTCCAAAAGTAGGTATTGATGGCTTTCTAAGGTCATCTGGCTATGTAATGAGTGTGCATAGACTTGGGAGTCATGTCATCTGCTCCCCCAGTCTCTCTTGTGTTGCATGCTGTCACTGCCTCTCAGCCAAGCCATCTGGTTTTGTAGCATGACCCTCTTTTCATAGGCATTGGTATAGTTCATGAACATCTAAATATTTGTTTTTAAAGGCCAGGTGTGGTGGCACATGCCTTTAATTTCAGCACTTAGGAGGCAGAGGTAGCCAGATCTCTTAAGTTTGAGGACAGCCAGGGCTACACAGGGAATCCCTGTCTCAAAAATATTTTAAAAAAGAACAAAGTAAGAAAATGTTCTTGATGTTTATTACTAGTGGGAAGCAGGAAAATGAGTACTGCTAGGAGTAAGGGTCACTCCTGGCCATTTTAATGTGCTGTGATGAATGTGGAGTCCCCAAGTGTGCTGAGATCAGACAGTTGGCTTGTGTGTTCCTCAGGCTTTGACTGGTGAATGGCTCATGCTGCTGTCAGGATCGGTTCTGTAACTTTCTTGCCTCCTGTGCCATGTGCTAATTATAATTAGTCCAGAGTTTTGCTTCTGTTGGAGAAAAATGATATGGAAGTAAATACACAAAGAAAAAATAAGATCCCCTGTTAAAAAGCTTGGGTTGGTTTGGTGAAAACAGAAAACCCCTAAATCTAAACTGGAGAACCCCTCATCTTTTCCATTTGTGGCAGTAGTCTTTGAAGGAAATGAAAAGCATTCTGTTCTGATTGTTCACTTGAAACTATGGAGAGCACAGTCTGCTGTCTGCTGTCACTCAGGTCAGTCCCTCAACCTGACGCTGCAGTATCTTGTAAATGTTCTTTTCTTGATGTTGCTCTAGGTCATATAAAAGTGGGTCTGGAGTAAACAACAGGAGGACTGAACTGTTCTTGAAAGAGCATGACCACCTTCGAAAGTGAGTACTGTCTGCTTTCTTGTGCTTCCTGATTTGTTTACCTGTAAAGACATTTTATTACAGTAAGGGCTTTGCTGGTGAGAACTCATCCTGCTCTGAGTGGTTTCAGTGGAAATGGATGACAGTTCATCAGTCGTAATTTAAGGATGCCCTTCAAGGGTTTTACTCCACTCTTTGCCTGTCTTCTCTCTCTCTCTCTCTCTCTCTCTCTCTCTCTCTCTCTCTCTCTTTTAAGACAAGCTTTCTCTGTGTAGTCTTGGCTGTTCTGGAACTCACTTTGTAGACCAGGCTGGCCTCGAACTCACAGAGATCCACCTGCCTCTGCCTCCTGAGTGCTGGGGATTAAAGTCATGTGCCACCACACCTGGCTGCCTGTCTTCTCTTTTAACCAGTATACTGCTGTGTTGCTGTTATCACTACTGCAAGTTATTAACAGTATCCATAGTAGTAATACTGATAATTTATCTTCGAATGGTCTCTTAACACTTACTTGTTGAGGAGACTTTATAAAGAGTAATAAGGGCAAATATCAAATACAAAACAAACAACAAAAAACAAGATTGCAGCAGAAAATTATTTCGTGACGTATATATGTGTTTTAAAACTGTATCATCTATTTTTCTCCATGATTTATTTTTTTCCTTGTTTGTATTTTGTGGTAGAATTTAAGGATCAGGGTAGTTATCTCTGAGCTCAGCTTGTTAGCCCTTGGGTATCCATAATAGTCAATGTTAGGAATTGGTTTGCTATTTGCTACTGAGTGTCATTAGTGATGTCTGATAAGCTTGAGGATTTCATTTGGCTTTAAAGGCCACCACTTTAAAGATAAATTGTTAAAATCAAGACACGAGGGACTGCAGCAATAGCTCAGTGATTAAGGACACCAGCTGCTCTTGCAAAGGACCTGGGCTCAAGTCCCAGCATCTACATGGCAGGTCACAACTATCTGGAACTCCAGTCCCAGGGAACCCAATGCCCTCTTCTGGCCTACACAGGCTCCAGGAACACATGTAGGCAAAACACCCACACACATAAAAATGAAATAAAGATACACAGCAAGGTGTGGTGGAACATGTCTGTAATCCCAGGTACTTAGGAAGGTGATTTAGAGTGGTTCCTTTGGTCCACCAGTTCAAGACCAGTCTGGGCAACAGAGTAACAGTGTATCTCAGCACACACATACAAACACATGTACGTGTACACATACATGCACACAGAGATATCAAAGTCTTACATGTGGTGTTGAGGATTGAAGTCATGCTAGGCAAGTACTCTACCTCTAAACTACCCATGTGATCAATTAAGGTCTTTTTAGAAGCCATGATTCTTCTGGTGTTATAGAATTCATTGTTTTGTTTTCATTATTCATCTTTGTGTATTTGAGTGCATTTTGTGTGCATGCGTGCATGTGTGTGTATACATGAATGAATATAGAGGCCTGAGGTTGGGAATAATCCTCTCTTCCTCCTTATTCCTTAAGGCAGGGTTTCTCAAGCCCATGCCTCTTCAATGTGGCTAGTCTTTGTGGCCACCTCACTCTGGGAGCCTTTGTATCCTTGTTCTGAGGCTTCAATTCTAAGGGGTCCACTACACCTGCCTAGTATTTTCCTTGGATTCTGGTGATCTGAACTCAGGTGGTCATGCTCACGTGGCAGTTTGTAGCCACTGCACCATCTATACAGCTGCCTTTCTTGCATTACATTTTTTTTTAACTTATGTGTTTGTAGGGTGTGTGTCACAGAGTGCACATGGAGGTCAGAGAACAAGTTTTGAGAACCTATACTCTCGTTCCACCAGGATCAGACTCAGATCCTTAGCTCTGGCTGCACACTGAGCCACCTTATGGGCCTAGTTGTTTTTTTATTTGCTTGGCACAAGGAGCAGTTTCTTCTAGAGTATGTTTAGTTATAGACCATATAGCGTTAGTAGTTGTTTCTCTGTTGAGTAAAGACAACCATGAAAGAACTTTGCATTGTATCCAGAACTGTAACAGTATATTCCTGGAGTACAGAGTAATTCTAAAGGTACTATATTCCAAGTAATAAAATATAAAAACTAGATTGCATTAGTGTTTCTGTATTTATTGCCCTTAAAGGACAGTTAGCTGGGCATGGTAACATATGCTTATATATCCCAGCATTTAGGAGACTGAGACAGGAACTTCACTAGCTTAGAACCAGCCTGAGATACATAGTGCATTCCAGGCCAGCTTAGGCTTGCACTGGGATCTTCTCTCAAAAAAGTAAGAAATGCCAGGTGTGGTGGCACATGCTTTTAATCCCAGCATTCGGGACACAGAGGCAGATGGAGCTCTGTGAGTTTGAGGCCAGCCTGGTCTACAGAGTTCCAGGACAGCCAGAGCTGTTGCACAGAGAAACTATCCCAAAAAAACAAAACAAAAAAAAGTAAGAAATATTGAACATCAGAAATATAGTAGTTTACTTCAACAGGAATGATTTGGGCTGGAGAGATGGCTCAGTGTACGTAAAGTGTTTATTGCATAGGCATGAGAACCTGAGTTCAAAACTCTAAAGCCTGTGTCTGTAACCTCAGTGCTCCTACAGAGGATGGGAGGAGGGGACAGGAGAAATTGAACTTCATGGGCAGCTAGCCTGCCACATACAGCAGCAAACAAGACCATTTCTAAAGACAGTGAGCAGTGAGGACTGACACCCGAGGCTGTTCTCTGATCTCTGCACACACTCCCCCCCCCCCACCCGTTATACACATGTACAAACACCATATGCATGAATACCAAACATGCATCATACATAAGACAGAAAAAATATTTAAAATCCAACAAGATGGCTCAAAGGGTTAAGGCACGTGCCGCCAAACATGAACCTGAATTTGTTCCCCAGGACCCACATAGAGGAAATAGATTCCTACAAGTTGTCTTTTGATCTCCACAAGTGTGTTGTGATATGTGCATGCCCACAATCATACACACGTGCATACAAAAATAAGATGTATTGAAAAATATTAAAAATTATTGATGTCTAAAAGACAAAATAATTCACATTAGTACTTTTATTTCAGGACTTCAGAACATATCGTACATTATATTTTATGATAGTTTTTCAGAAAATTTTACATTTATTTTGATTATTCACAGATCTTTTAAGAGTTTGATATTGTTAATTTTACAGGAAAAAGCTTTTCAAGTACATATATCTTGTCTAATTTGTTTAAAGTTATTTTAAAAAGGATGAGAAAATATAAATTAGGATATATCTTGGCTTTGTTTCAAAGTGCATTTATTTCAACATTGTTATGAAAAAAGGAAACTGAGGCAAGAGGAAGTTGAGTAGAACAGGGTCTCAATATTAGTTAGAGGGACTGTTAACACCTAGAAACAAGGACATAATTGTAGGTAGGCATAAAGTTATTGTGTAATTCAAATGCTGATTTCTGTACCCCCCCCCCATATTTGATTGCAATCCTTGTTATGAGAATCTGTCTCAATGTTATGTAAACACTGCTCCCCAATTGTCCACTGATATGCCAATAGAGCAGTTTACAGCCAATCACTGAGCAGGGAAGAGATTAGGGCTGGACTTACTGCCCATCAGGGGAGGAGGAGTTAGAGAAGGAAGTAGAAGATTTCAGCCATAGAAAGAGGTACAGTAAAAATCAGGAGAGAGCCAGCTGAAGCAGGGAAGCCATAGCGAGCAACTATCTCTGGGATTTACGCTGGGAAGAAGCCAGATTAGTTTAGGGAGTTAAGAATAGAGTAATAACTGCTTAGTTCTTATGTTGTGAAGCTTGTTTAACAAATAATATAATAGAGTCTCAATTATTTGGATGATAGCTGGGTTAACAGAGAAAATGTGAAACAAATACAATATATAATTATAAAAAGTTACATTATATAATTATATAAAGTTATATTAACACATAGTCATAACTCTCAGGGTTAGAGCAGTTTCCAAAGGAGTTTGGTCTTAATTTACTCTCCTCCCTCAGTTCTTCCAGATCCACCTCCACTTCCTTTCCCACCCAACTTTGTGTCACTTTTTTTCCCATCAAGATCAATCTGTGCGGTCCAGCTTTTCTTGGATATATGTCTTTCCACTGGAGTGTGGTCTACTTATCATGGGCTACACTCTTAGAGGAAACTGACCCTTTCTTTCCCAGCAGCTAACAGTTGTCAGTAGCACATCATTCGGGTTGGAACTTCACATTCACCCCGTCTGTACTGGAATTCAGTCTCGCTTGGACTTGCACAGACCTTGTGCATATGTCACAACTGGTGTGAGTTCCTCTGTGTGTGTCTGTCCTGCTGCAT
Organism: Lophiomys imhausi; assembly: GCA_907164525.1. Classification (NCBI taxonomy): domain Eukaryota; kingdom Metazoa; phylum Chordata; class Mammalia; order Rodentia; family Muridae; genus Lophiomys; species Lophiomys imhausi. Next base: position 19,702,230 of record CAJQZJ010001558.1, read on the forward strand.
CCAGAGGACACTGTTTTGTAGTCATCAAGCAACTCTGGCTCTTATATTCTTTCTGCCCTGTCTTTCTCAATGAGCCTGACTGAGCCTTTGGAAGAGTGAGTGAGATTGTGTGTGTGTGTGTGTGTGTGTGTGTGTGTGTGTGTATATATATAAACCCTTTAGGACTGGAAATTCTTTCATCTCTTATTCTCTGCATCTTGACCAGTTTTGGGTCAGTTTTAATATCACCTACTACAAGAAAAAGCTTCTCATTTGAGGATTGGGCACGATAAGTCATTAGAAGCTTGTTTAATATTATTATGTCCGTTTATCAGAATAATAGTAGTAAATCCTCTCCTAAAACCTATGACGTATCTAGCCATAGGTTCTTAGTCCCGTAATGATGTTCAGGTATAGATTTCACCTGGTGGAGTGGGACTTAAGTCCAGGCAGAAAGTAGTTGGTCAATCCCATGGTGTTCTTGCCTCAGTTGCATCAATAAGCATGTCTTGCTAGCCAGTCATTATTGTAGCTAGTAGGTTCACAGCTGGGTAGGATTAATGCTTGCTTCTCTTCCAGTAGAGATGGACAGAGGTCCTTCTGCATGTTGGGCAAGCATGTTATCACTTCATACACCCCTAGCTCTATAATTGTGTGTGTGTACACTATACTAATGTATTTCCTGTTGTAATAAATATAGTGAGATCTGTATGTGAGGCTGAAGCTTTCAGATTATAAATTTGAGGCAAGACTGAACACCATAGTGAGGCTTTGTCCCAAAAAAGAAACAGGGTCAGAGTAACGGCTCAGTGGATAAAGGGTACTTATCACCAGCCCATGACCTGAGATTAGTCCAGAGGCCTACATGGTGGGAGAAATAACCATCTTCTACAAGTTGTCCTCTGACCTCTGCATGTCTGCTGTGACACATGTACACAAACACACACATGATAACTTTAATTTTATATGTATGAGTGTTTTGCCTACATGTATGTGTTCTGCATGCATGCCTTGTACCTGAAGAGGCCGGAAGAGGGTGGTAAACAAAGATGATTGTAAGCCACCATGTCAGTGATGGGAACTGAACTCAAGTCTCTGTAAGAGCATTGAGTGCTCTTAGCTGCTAAGCCATCCCCAGACTCTGATTTAAAAAAATAAAAACAAGTAGATGTAAAAGAAGACACTTGGAGAGTCTGCAAAAACTGTCTGTACTCAAACTGTTCTGGATCCTTCTCTTACTGCAGTGTTCTGATGATTTTGTCAGTCCTTTTTACATTTATTTTAGATCTGTACAGATTCTTCTCACATATTTTATTCTGCTGATCAGCATGGACTCAGATGTAGTGGGTTTTTGTCTAGGACTCTAGTTACTTTGTTACTCACATCGATGGGCCTCATTTGGGTTGGTATCTGTTGTTTGACACGTGTGGATGTTCTGGGATACTTCTTTAGTTTTTGGTAGCATAAAACATTCATGACTCATGTTATATTTTTCTTCCCTCAGCTCAACCACTTTACTAAACAGCCTCAGGTTTTTTTTTTTTTACTGGCATGTGTTTCTCAGGAGCTTAGATCTAAGTGTAAGGAAGGCGTTTTGTTTGCTTGTTTGTTTTATTGCTAGTGAGCTATTATTTCCAGGCTCCTTCTTGCTAATAGTTTTTAAAAAATCATGAATGGGGTTCAGTTTTTTAATTAATTAATTGTAGCTATTGAGGGGAACAATTGTGTTTCTCCTTAATTGCTGTAATATGATAAATTACATTATTTTCAAACATTAAGCCAGTATTGAATACCTAGACTCTCACTTGATCATGAAATATTTCTTTTCTGTAACCACTGGATTTATGTTAAGGAATTTTTCATTCTTATGAAATATCATCTAGTTTTCTGTTCTGGAAATGTCTTTGTGTGGTTTTATTATAAGTAATACTGTCCCTTTTCTATTTTCTGAAAGACTTTGTGCAGGCTTAGTGTTCTTCCTTCTTAAGTATGTAGAGTTTAATAGTGAATCCATCCAGCTCAGGGGTTGCTTTGTGGTAAGATTTTCCAGTTATAAATTGTGTATTTGTAGATAAAGGGAAGAAGTCTGAATATCCCTGAGCCAGCAGGTGGCTCACTGCAACCAGTTCAGCATAAAGCACAAATCATTCTTTGCCAGAGGAGTTGGAAACTACAGAGAGAATATGATATGCACAAGGCTCCAGTGAAGTTTAGTAGCGTCAATTTGGGCTTCCTATTTTCTGCTAGACTGCAAATTGTAAATATAGGTGAAGTGTGCTTAAACAGAACCTCTTCACCCAATCCACTTATTGAAAGAGAATTTACTTTAATAGTCCCTTCTTCTTCCCCCATTCCCTCAAATGAGTTAGCTTTCCTGGGCCTGTAGTGTCTTCCATATGGAGTCATCTTATCTAATTCTTTTTGGTGGGGGTAGGGGTGTTTGAGACAGGGTTTCTCTGTGTATCCTTGACTGTCCTGGACTCACTCTGTAGACCAGGTTGGCCTTGAACTCACAGAGATCCGCCTGCCTCTGCCTCCTGAGTGCTGGGATTAAAGGCATGCACCACCACACCTTACCTAACTTCTCACCTAACTCTTAACTCCATTGCTCCATCTATATTACTTTCTCCCTGCAGGCCCGTTTTCCTTTTCCAGATAAACCAAGCTCTGTCCCTGTCTTCCTCTTTGTGCTTTTGTTTTAATACTTTTTCTTACTCTCCCCTGTAGCTTGATCATTGACATGTTAGGTTCTGTGCTCACTTGACCATCCGCAAGGAGGCCTTTTTTTAACTCTCCTAACTCAGCTAGCCCGCCCTGGCTGTGTTTTTTTTTGTTTCCTTCAAAGCACTATTAGGATATATAATGGTTTGTTCTTTGTGTCTTTTCCCTATTGGGCCCTCCTTGAATATAGTTTCATGAGAGAGACTTAGTCTACCAGAGCCCATTTGCATCTCCAGCCCTTAATGTGCCATTAGCACCTGATGCCTGATTGCTGATGAATCAGGGCTTGCAAACAAGGCTGTTCATTTGTTCACATAAACTTATAAATAGACATTATACCCTAGTATAGAAAGATTACTTTATTAATTCAGTTATTCTCCAAGTATTTATTGAATAGTTAATATACACACACAAATATGAAGTTAACTTTAAGGACTATAGAAAATACTTATTTTTTTTTATAATAAGTAACCAGTTATCTTTTGCTTTGTAAAACCAATTCCTTGTACAATCCTTTTGAAATTTTAAATTCTGGGGGTGGAGAGATAGCTTGTGGCTAAGAGCGCCTGCTGCACAACCATAAGGATCTTGGTTCAGATCCTACATCTGTGACCAGGTGTGGCTTCACATGTGCCTGTGACCCAGTACTGGAATTGGACACAGGAGGATCACTGCAGCTTGCTGGCCTCGATAGCTGGAAAACGTGAGCCCGGTTTAGGGAGAGACCATACGTCAAAGGGATAGGGCAGAGTGATAGAGGAGTCCACCTGACATACTCTTCTGGCTTCATATGTGCTCTAGCGTGTGCACCTGCATACATATGTACATATACCCCCCACACACAGAGTCTCTAAGGGGCATCTCTCTATGTACTGTCTAAACAAAACTTGGAGAGGATGTAGGTCGCAGTCTCATAACTGTTAATAGTACAGCTTTTACTAAACACACATTTCCTGAATACCTACGGGCGTTTGTCCCACATCTCACTGCCTTCCCTGTGAGTTGTTTAAATTTTTATATTCATTGTAACAAGGAACCATCATGGCCTGATTTTATAGAGAACTGACAGACAAGTTGCTCTGAAAAGCACATTACTTGGTTTCTCATTTTTTCTTTTTAAGGGTGGAATGAAAGCTGTATTATGTAAGGATGAATGCCGTTAAAAGTTAAGCCATTTTTTATAAAGTTAAAAGCATTCTAAAATTGCAAAGAATTTGTTTCCTGTCACTTTTCAGATACAGAAACATTATACAAAGCATGTCATACTTAAATAAGATTGATTACAGTATTCAGTTGATAACTTTTTTTATTTGTTTTCATTCTATTGACCACTTAGCAGATTTGATTGAGAATGTACCCACTATTGTTTTGTTACCTTAAGTCAAACCATGTCTATGAATGAAGAAACAGTTGCCTTTTAACTGTTGATTATTTTTCATATGACATTATAGGGTTATGTTTAGGGTTTTGATAATTTGAATTTAATTTTAAATTTTACCAGCCATGCCATTTGTATAAAGTTCTTTGTAGAAATATTTTAGGTAGGCTTGTTTTGAGATAGGGTCTTGTGTCTTCCAGGCTAGCCTCAAAGACCTTGAACTTCTGATCCTCCCATACTCACTGAGTGCTGACATGATAGGTGTGCGTCCATGCCCAGCGCTTATGTGGTACTGGGGATTGAACTCAGAGCTCTGTGTATCTACTCTATCAACCTACCTAGCTAATGTCACTAGTAGACTTTTTTCTTTCCTTTTGAGTCAGAGTCTCACTGTGTTTGTAGTATAAGCTGATCTGAAATCCACAGATTTGAGCCCAGGTCCTCCGATTTGTGGTGTCTGTGCTACTCTTCAAAGTGATTCTGGTGGCTTAGACTGCACAGTTGCTAAGATAATGCATGTCCAATGCTCTGTCAGCCCTTTCTGCACATGAGAATATAGTAAGATTAACAAAAGTAAATAGTCAGTCTGTACAGATAGCTCAGCCATTGAAGACTAGGCTCACAACCAAAACACAGGAAAAGTAAGTACTAAAAGAGAGACTACACCAACACCCTTTTTATATGCTCTGTGTGTGTGTGTGTGTGTGTGTGTGTGTGTGTGTGTGTGTGTGTGTGTGCTGTTTCAGTGCAAGTGTGCACACCACCGCTGCATTTATATGGGTTCTAGGGATGGAACTCAGGTCCTTTGGCTTGCACAGCAGGCACTTTGCTGACTGAACATCTCCCCAGCCCCCAGTTTTATTTAATAGAAGTTGAAATACTGTTGTTGTTGTTTTGGTCTTTTTCGAGACAGAGTTTCTCTGTGTAGTCTTGCCTATCCTGGACTCACTTTGTAGCCCAGGCTGGCCTCAACCTCACAGAGATCCACCTGCCTCTGCCTCCTGAGTGCTGGGATTAAAAGTGTGTGCCACCATACCTGGCAAGAAGTTGAAATACTTTTAATGTTGAGATTATTTTAGTGAAACGAAATTCCAACTCTATTAATGGGCTATGACCATTCTTTTTTAATTATATAGTGAAAAAAATTATAAAGGCCATCATATAGTGAGTGACCTTTACAGTAAGCAATGGTTTTACCTCAAAAGCTTTTTTGTGGGTCCAGAGAGATGGTTTAGGAGTTAAGAGTGCATGCTGCTCTTGCAGAGGACTGGAGTTTGGTTCCCAGCACCCACATCAGACAGTTCACAACTGCTGCTGTCTCCAACTAGAGGAGAAGCAATGCCCCTGCCTCCACAGACACCTACATTCAGAAACGTGTGTGCATACACAACTATTAAAGATAACAAGAATGAGTTTCTAGAATTTTCTGTATGGCTGCATTGTAGGTTGTTTAATAGTATCACAGAATTCAAGTTATGTAATGGTCAGCTATAACATCTCTGAGTGAAATAAGGTAGAATCCTGGCATTTAAGGATTTGACCTTCCGTTTCTTGAGTATTTATGAACTCCCTTCGCTCATGCAGTTTTGTTGAAATAGATGTGAATGATACATGCTGTGGGGCTGCTGTCAGGGAGAGGGAGCTAGCTACTAGTCACATTCACCCATCTGGACAACAAGTTTACATCAGCCGTGGCTCTAAATCCTTATTTGCCACTTGTTATTCACGCCATAGCCACGGTAAAACAGTGTATGCACATACATACATATTTTTTGTTTTTATGTGTGCATGTGTGAAATAATTACTCTAAGGAGAGAACACCATGGGCAGAGAGAAAATGACTATAAAAGACACATTTGATAAAAAGTGTTTATCAGTGCTGTGACCACACGCCAGACGAGTAAAACTGAAAGGGAATAATTGACAAAAAAATGTTTATCAGTGCTGTGACCACACTCCAGATGAGTAAAACTTAAAGGGAATAAAAGACTTAGTTTAGCTCATAATTTCAGAGATGTCAGCTCATTATGACAAGAAGGACATGATGATAGTCAAGTAGTCCTCAGATAGCACTGTTCTGAACTGAAAACCCTGGAAGTATTTTGAGGAAATTCTGGGGCACATCAGTAACCACAGGCTTTAAACTGGGCAGTGATTGGCAGCTGATGGCTTTCATTTCACTATGTCTATCGTTCCATTCGTGGGGTATTTCAAGATCCTCTGTGAGAGATAATTTGTCCCAGGTGATCAAGTTATTTACAATATTGGAATAAATGGCAAAGCAGAATGACCTGGTTAGCCAAGGCTGACCCTGAATTTCTGATCTTACTGCCTCCATTGTCTAAGAGCTAGGTTTGTAGGTTTGCCCTTCAGCTGGTCCACAGTTAGGAGCTACCTTATACACCGCTTGTTTTTCTTATTTTCAGCTTCTTAGTCGAGTAGGAAATCAAATCTATCTTCTGTTGGCACAGGACTTTTTTTTTTTGTTTTTTTTTTTTCAAGACAGGGTTTCTCTGTGTAGCCCTGGCTATCCTGGAACTCACTCTGTGGACCAGGCTAGCCTTAAATTCAGAGATCCTATTGCCTCTGCCTCCCGAGTGCTGGGATTCAAAGGTGTGTGCCACCACCCCCAGCTGGCACATGACTTTCTTAACCAAAAGACTTCAAATGGAGGTACCGTCTCATAATGAGGGGTTATAAAATTATGATTATAAAACTGTGTGTGTATCCCCTTTTGTGGAAAACTTACAAAGATTGAAAGGATACTTTGTTAATACAAGAAGTGTCTGTGACTCACTCATTTATCCAGCATTTAGTGAGTATCTCCTGTGTGCTGTGCTAGGTACTGTTCTAGACTCTGGGGAGTGAAAGGTGCATCAGACTCAGGGTCTGCCCGGGAGCCATGCTGCTTAGAGCAGTACTGAACCAATAAGTACGCTACCCTCTGAGAGAATGCATTTTCGAGTCTTAAATGAGAATTAATGTGAAACCTTTTCTTTCTCTGTAACACAGTGGTTCTCAACCTTCCTAATGTGTTCTTTATTTTATGGTGACCCACAAGTGTAAATTTATTTTTGTTGCTACTTTAAATTACTGTTGCTACTGTTATGAATCATAATGTAAATATCCGATGCAGACAGTCTTAGGCAACCCCTGTAAAAGGATTGTTCAACCACCAAAAGGGTCACGATTGACCCATAGGTTGAGAACCACTGCTGTAACATAATAACTGAAATATATTTAAATATTATATTGCTGAATGAATTGATGTGAAGGGATAATATTATAATGTAAAGAACAATTGGTTTTGCCTGTATACACAGTTACATCTGGGGAAGCTTCATAAGGGTACAGCTTTTGAGCTAGACTTTAAGATATGTCAGTAGCATATGTTAAGAACTCTGAGGTTTGGAGAAAGAACTGTGTGACTTAGAGATCTCACTGCCCTTCCAGAGGACCATGTTCAGTTCCCAGCTTCAGAGATCTGATGCCCTCTAGTGGCCTCCACAGATACCTGTACACTCCCCACTCACACACAAAACACACACTTACATTTTAAAGGGTTTTTGTTTTGTTTTGTTTTTGAGTAGAAGGAGATCCTACGCTAAAGAACAGCTAAGAAACACCAAAGTACCTTGATCTACAGCAAAGGCTCTATGGGTTCTAAGGGCTCGTGCATTTGCAAGTTGCTTTTGTTTAGATGATTTCTTGTGAGTTTTATGACATGAAAAGTCCATGAGATGGGTTCAGACAGCCACATGCTTGAGCAATGACCATACCGTAGGTTGGGTGGAGGAAAAAAACTATTTCTGGTTAGCTCTTATTCGATATGTAGGAGGATTTGAGTCCGATTAGAAAGTGCTTCCTTACTGTTTTAGAGAATGCTGTGATTCATCTGGTTTCAAGGTTCCCAGTCCTGTTTGCTTTCTTGGTTTCTGCTTGTTGACACAAGGGTCTCATGCATGCCAAGTGGGCCCTGAACTCCTTATATAGCTGAGGATGACTTTAAATTGAGATCCTCCTGCCTTTACTTTCCAAGTGTTGAGATTACAGGCCTCCACCACTGCACCCAGTTTATAGACCCTACCTACTGAGCTGCATCCCCAGCCCTCCAGCCCTTTTAAAACATTCATGTAACAGAAAATAAATGGAACTCTGAAGCATTCCTTTTCTGTTATAGTTAAGCACGCCCATCAACTAAGTTCTTTAATTTACCTACCAGAATGTTGATCAGAATACTTTGAAGTAAACCAGGTGTAGGGGCCCACGCCTGTGATCTCAGCACACAGGAGGCGGGGGCAGGGAGATCTCTGTGAGTTTGAGGACAGCCTGGTCTATGTAGTGAGTTCCAGGACATCTGGCTTTTGGTCACTGTCTTTGTTACTTTTTAAATTCTTAATTGTAGGGCTTATGCAAGATAGTTTTGGCATTTTTATGGAAATCATCTTTATTGAATTTTATATCACTGTTAAATCAAAGCCTCAGTATTCTGTTTTATAGAGTGAACAGAGTAATTCTGGGGAAATGCAAATATTTATTTCTGTGCTACTCCATGCCTTTCACCTGCCAAATAAATGGCCAGTGTCTGGAAGTATTGTCTGCGCTTTCTGCTGTTATGGTGGCCTTTACCAAGCTCAGCTCTCTGTGCATCCCTCCCTGCAGAGGCTGCTTCTTATATGGTATGAGGCTACAGATCAAAGGTGCGTATTTGTGCTCCTAAACTCTCAGGAGCTGGAGATTTGGTTTAGTAAAAAAAAAAAAAAACAGTAAAAATCTACTTCCCCCAAAGGAAGGAGCTCTGAGGTTTGACTGCTACTGCTTAGAGGCATCAGGACTGCTTCTGTTACCGCATCTCAGTAAGGTGGCTGCACCTTACTCACCTTAGTGGGTGATGGGGACAACTTTGAGTTGTCCAGATTGAATTTCCACTTCTTGATGTTGTCAAAAAACCAGCCAGACTTTAATAATGAGGAATGTAACAAATACACACACACACACAACAACAAAAAAAACCAGAATTAAGGTGGCAAAATATATATTACTTCATGTGTGACTGAATTAATTTCAGAGTTTTTCTCTAGATGCTCTTTGGGGGGGAAAAAAAACCTCAGTTATTGGCAGAAATGGCAATAAAGTTTTCTGTTGGTTTTTGGTTTTTCAAGACAGGGTTTCTCTGTATAGGCCTGGCTATCCTGGAACTCACTCTGTAGACCAGGCTGGCCTTGAACTCACAGAGATCCACCTGCCTCTGCCTCCCAAGTGCTGGGATTAAAGACATGCGCCACCATGCCTGTCCATTACAGTTTTGAAATGCCATGTGGGTGCTGGGATTTGAACCTTGGTCCTTTGGAATAGCTGCCAGCCAGTGCTCTTAACTGCTGAGCCATCTCTCTAGCCCAACTGCAAGGTTTATTCTCTTAGAAAAATAAGAAATGCTTTTAAATATGTTTAATAATTCCATATTTTTAATTTTCCTTTTTTTTCAGCTCTGACCGTCTGATAGAAGAAACAATAAGGTAGGAATAGCTCTTGTTTCACTTCTTGGCTGTTGGTTTGCACACTTGACCAAGCCGTCCCTGTTCACTAGAGTGAAGGTCAAGTCATGTTCCTTCAGAGATGAGAATTTTACTAGATGGTAATGCATTTCTACTGTGACCTTCCTTTAAAAGACATTTAATCTTCTTAGTAACAAGTTCATGAGCTAGACATTGATCAGTACATACCCTCTCCAAAACAAAAAGGAATTAAGGAATTTGCCTATGGTCACATGACTAATAACTAATGTTGAGGACTCAGATTCCCAAGTTGGAGTCTCTTGTAACTCTGGAGCCAGAGCATTTGTACTGAAGCAGTGCTGAGACAGTGAGAGGACTCACAGGATTTGCCTGTCCCCAAATCTGACCACTGGATCCTCAGGACCTACATGGTGGAAGGAGAGAACCACTCCCAAAAGCCATCCTCTGACTTCTGCATGCACATGTGGCACACACAAGCACACATGCACACACGCACTCATACATATAAGGTAAATGAATTTTTTAAATAGATAATTATGTTTAGTTCATAATAGTGGTAAGAAATCTGATGTTTCAGTAAACATATCAATGCTTTATTGTTTTCAAAGCATTATATATTATATGAAACTTATGTTTTATCTCTTAAGTATTTGAAACTTGAGATAATAGCCTATATTTTACTCAGCTCAACTCCAAATAATGGGATGAGATAGGAAAGTATGTTTAGATAGACTTTATGTGGTACTGGAAATCATGCATATTCAACAAGGTAATAGCTTAATGTAATATTCATTCTCCAAGGAATAGAAAGTACTTTGTGGAAATTATTTTTTAATGCCTAGCCACTTGTGAGTCAGAGTGCACATGAGATAATGCCCCCTTTAAAAAAACCAGAGGCAGCCGGGCGGTGGTGGCGCACGCCTTTAATCCCAGCACTTGGGAGGCAGAGGTAGGCGGATCTTTGTGAGTTCGAGGCCAGCCTGGTCTACAAAGTGAGTCCAGGACAGCCAGAGCTACATACACAGAGAAACCCTGTCTCGAAAAACCAAAAAAAAAAAAAAAAAAAAAACCAGAGGCCTTTATGGTCAGTTCAGAGATTGTCCTTATTACAGGTTTGAATTCTGTTATTTTCTATAAGAACATATACCTATGTTAAAGTAGGAGTGCTTTGTCCAAGGCCCTTGTAATTTCAAGCAGAATTTGGTCAATTTCCATTTCTTCTTCTGCTTTCTTTCATTTCTTCCTGATGCTTTCAAAGGATGCTCTGGGCCAGCATTCAGGAAGCTGAGGCCTCAGCTCCTAAGGGATGGCCTGGATTCTAGGATCTTCATGACATTCTCCCTGGCCCCATCACTGCCCGCTTTAGGGGACTGGCCATTTACAGGACCATGTGTATGTGTGTGCTTCAGTGACACACAGCTTGCTTAGCCTTCCTTGGTCAGAGCCCCACTGATAAATTTCTGGGTGGTCTTCTGCTTCCTTTTTGTATCGCTCGTTTGCCTGCTGGTAGCTCCTCATTTCCTTCCTTATCTTCTGTGACCATTTTCTGACCAGCTCTCTGGTTTTTCCAAACAGCCTGTGCCAAACTAAGCTCATCTTACGCCTTTCTGCTTTTGTTCTTTGAGGTCACTGGCTTTGTGGGGAATTTTCTGATATTTTTGTTTTGTTTTTTAAGTATTCCAAAATGCTTGAGTAAATAATCCTTTTATGTATCTCTTTACACAGTCTTTGTCTTCTCAATTGTGAAATTATAGTTTTGATTAATTTGCCTTCTCGCTGGCATCTTTCTTCAATAAAACTCCTGCTGATTTTTTCTGTGAGATGCCCATTCAATATGTGTTAAGATGTGGGGCTGGAGAAATAGCTCGGCACTTAAGAGCAGTGGCTGCTCTTCCAGAGGACCCGGGTTCAAATCCCAGCACCCATATCGCAGCTCCCAGCTATCTGTAATTGTCTGGTGTGATGGCACATGCCTTTATTCCCAGAACTCAGGAGGCAAAAGCAGGCAGGTCTCAAAAATTAAAGAAAGAAAGAGAGAGGAGGGGGAGAGGGAGAAAGAAAGAAGTAAATAAATAAATGAAAGGCAGCATCTTACCAGTGGATGGCCTAGTAGACTGTCCCCTACAGGAGCTGAGCCTGTCACCAGTAGTCAGCCTGGAAGCCCTCCGCCTAATACAGCACCCAGGGGAACTGAGCCCCTTACTGCGCCCTCAGGACTCGCAGGTCCACAGGTTCCTGCTGTTGGGCTCCTTGGATTTTTTGTGGGTCTCCTGCTTGAGAAGGTAGATGTAGCCTCCAACCGGCTGTCTGCCCTAGAGCTCTCAAGGGAGCCAGGGATTAAAATGGTCCTTCCCCAGTTGTAAGTGCTTTTGTTTTGGTCACTCCATGGAAGAAAATGGACCAAAGGCAAACTAGGAAATTGGACCTAGCTACCATTTTCCCCCAATTTCTATGACTTTTTAAAATAATTTTTAAGTTTTTTTTATTCTTTGACTAATTCAGATGTGTACAATGATTCTTGATCAGATCTACCAAAAACTCCCCCTTTTCATTTTTATGTTAATATCTAAAGCACTCCCCTATGTGCTCCATATCAAAGCGGATACTGACCCTACTCTCTAGGATTCTGATGTCTAGGGAAAATACGACTGGAAAATACATGATCATGGAAGTGACAGCAAAAGAGCATTAACTCATGTTCTCACCAGGCCATCAGCGTGCTCACATGAAGAGGCTACATCCTATAAAAGAGCAACTTTCCCATTTACAGTTACGTTTAGTGCATCTCGAGATCTACCTACTGATTCTCCTAGAATTTCGAAACATTTGTTTTTATGTTAAGACCTGGTTGGATGTGGATGTATACTTGGGCTCTGTTTTTATAGTTGTGATTCCTTTTTTTTTTTTTTTTAAACAGTTTTAGTTCTTTGGTTTCCTCATAACAGTTTTTCCTGATTAAAATTATTTTAGTAGTTGATCCTTTTTAAAGCCATTGAAGATGGTTTGTAATATATGATTTGTCTCTTAATGTCTCATTTCATTTGTTACTTTGAAGAAGACACAAATTGGCTCTTAACAGGACTTCATTGGGTAACAGTGGGCTAAATCAGAAAAAGACAGTGGGAAGGTAGCTGGGCAGTGATTTGTACCCATTTCCTGCCTGGTGATTCCAGGATTGGTTGCACACTGTAGTTTTCTGTTTGCTTTTGGAGGTGTGAAGAATTGAGCAAGGTAGTTCTCCGGTACCAACTCAATTGTTTCTTTTTTCCCCACTTCAAGCATTGCTATGGCAACAAAAGAAAATATGACTTCACAAAGAGGAATGCTCAAGTCGATTCACAGCAGAATGAACACGTTGGCCAGTATCCTTTTGGAAGCCTGTTGGCAGGTGAAGGGTTTGGTTTGGTTTGTTCTCTGTTATGTGGGTAGGTGTGCAGGCTCCCAATATTGGTGGCTGTAGAGCCCCTTAGCAGTTGCATCATGAGGACTTCCTTACTTCGTGATAAACTCATGTTTAACACCATTTATAAAGGACAGCACACCAGAATTTAATTCTAGAAATTTAGATTTGTAAAATCTCACATTATTATTTTTGTCCTTAAAAGCTCAGCTCTACATTAGTACTCCTTGCGTATCTTGTTCTTAACCACCCTCACTGTAGTTTAATTTGCTACTTTGGAGGACAAGTCAGTCGCAGGTACCTAGAAGGGTGCGGGGACATTGTATATAGGTGTGCTGTAACTGTTGGTAGAATGTGGTGACCACACAAGCCCAAGGTCAGAGTGCAGTCTCTGTTTGTTGGTTCTGACCTCTACTTTTAAAATTTTTTGCTTCTCAATTTAAAATAGAATTGTGTCAAAGAAGCTCAGGGGTGAGGCCCTTCCCAGAAGACTGTGAGGAAGGACTTCACGATTTTCAGAAGTTGAATATCTGGTCCACAGTAATTTAAGGGTACTTAAGTTAATAATAAAGATCTTGATATCTTGTTAGGGTCCAGAACTCACTGAAGAAATCACCCTAGACTCAAATAGTAGGCAAACAGCCTTGCGCGTTTATTAATCCAGCATGCAGGGATCACCATTTAAGTAAAAATGTCGACCTAGGACCAAGGCACACAGGCCTTTTAAAAGTATTTAGGGGAATTCCAGGAAAGAGTAGGTAATTTTTAATATAATTAGAGCATTCAAACTAAAAACACAGGTGCAAGCAAAAGCGCAGGGAATCTTTAACCAGCATTCATGAGTCTATCATAAGACTAGAGGGGTGTTCAACCAGCAGTCTACAACCTTGACTCCAAACCAGGCAGCCGCATCTCTTTTCCAGGCCAGATGGCCAACCTGCTTTTGCTTAACTATTGTCTGTGACTTTTCCAGTAGCTGCTAAAATGCAGAAGCCTGCCTTGGAGTCAGGGCTAGCAACTCCCTGGAGTTAAGCCTTTTTGGGGACCCAGAGTCCTTCAGGGGATCTTTTAGGGGCCCCTGACCCTGGGTCCTTTCAGTCTGTTTGCCTAAGAAAAAGGCTATCCCTGGCATTGTTTATTGTTTTCCAATCCTTTGTCAGTTTTCTTATTAGTCTAGTGTAAAACCACATATCCCAAACCACTTATAGCTCACACAGTGCTGTACACTTTACACAGCACAGTTCTATTCATATCTCATTCTTTCACTCCCAAAAAAGGGAAAAAGTAGGAACGTTTTTATTTTGCAAATAAAGAACTAAGCTCAGAAAAGTGGCCTGGCCTAGATCCACCAGAAATATAAATATGTACATACGTGTGTGTGTGTGTGTGTGTGTATATGGCAAATTGGAAATTCACATTTTAAATCCTCATGATTTTTCTTTATGTGCATTGCACACTTCTATGGCACACAGTGGAGGTCAGAGGACAAGCTCAGATACCAGTCCTCATCTTCCACCTAGTTTGACACAGGGTTTCTATTGTTGTCCCATTGTTTATACCAGGCTGGCTAGCCCTTAGGTCCTAGGGAGTCTCCTGTCTTCACCTCCCATCTCCCCATAGGAGCACCAGGGTTACAGACGCTTGCGCTATGTACTGACATTTATGTCAGTCCTGGAGACTTAGTTCCTCATGCTTTTACAGCAAGCACTTTTGTCCACTGAGTCATCTCCCCAGCCCCCAGTGCATTTTCCATGAAATCAAATCATATCATACTGCCCCCAACCCCCTGTGATATCTCTAATTGTCACCCAGTGTGAATATGAATCTCCAGGTCAATACATAGTCATTTCTAGAGTGATGAAACACACTCATCAATTCGCCCCATACAGGGAGACCACAGCAGACCGAAGTACAGACACCACCAAAGACAAACACAAACTTGGTGAGCCAATGAGCTTTATTGTGGATACTTACAGGAACAGAAGTGACTCAAGACAGCTGCATCACCAGTGCCTGTTCCAGCAGAGGTGACAGCTCACGAAAGCTGGGAACCCTGGAGCACACTGCACAGCCAGCAGGCAGCTCAATGCGATGGAGAGCGTCCTCGCCAAGTGACTCTGCTCTAACCCTCTTGTAGACTGCTGCTGCAGTTTTAAGGCTGCTTTGCTCTTTGGCTTGTCTGAGTTCTTTGCATGTTAGTTCTGCGTAAGCTGGCAGGGAGGGGCCTAATGAATCTGGTCAGTTTCAGGGACTTCCTGAAGCTATCTTGAATTGTTTACTTCCTACTTAAGGAGTTTGACTGCAGAATGGAGTGTTTCAATCTCAGAGGAAACTGTTACATGACTAACAAGCTAACAAGAATGCATAGACTAGGGTACCAAGGTGATTCTCCTGCAAACTATAAGCTTAGTTACCAGCAAGAGCAGAGGCAACTCAGTGAATGTAAAAGTGTATTTTGTATAACTAATAGAAGCCAAGTGTGGTAGAGGATTCCTTTTTAATCCCAGTATTTGGGAGGCAGAGTCAGAAGATCTCTGAGTTCAAGACCAGCCTGGTCTACAAAGTAAGATCCAGCCAGGGCTGTACAGTGAGACCCCTTTTCAAAAATAAAATAGAAGTGGTACTGGATAGTTCAGTTATTTTACATACTGGTTGAAATTGAGTTGTCCATTCAAATTTGTTCCCGCTGTGTTTTGTGGCTTTCTTCCCTAAATGTATGTGTCCCCTAAGTTCCAAGTCCTCTTTTTTTTTTCCTTTATTTTTTATTTCTTCAAGTTACATCTCAATCGCAGTCCCCTCCCTATTCCCCCTCCAGTCCCACCCTCAACCCCCCATCCTCTTCCCTTTCCAAGTCCTCTTAAAGGAGCAGTATCTCCAAGCCCAGCACAGTGCCTGCTACAGATAGAGCACTCATCATTCCAAAAGAATGTAAGCTCAGGGCCTGAAAGATGGCTCCGTGTTCAAGTGCCTGCTGCCCACACACGAGGACCTGGGTTTGATGGTGTCAGTGCAACCGTCAGCAGGAGTATGTCTGCCATTCCCCAGTGACTTTCCCTCTCCTTACAGGTCACTTTTCCCTGGATTAGCCTGGCTCTTGGGATCTCTCCCCATGATGCCAGAGATGGCTACAACACGGCTTTAAGGCCAAAGAAAATCATAAACGTCCTAACAGCTGTCACAGAATACCCGAGCCTAAACCAGTACCCATTCCTAGCTTGGCCACTAGCCAAGGGAAGGGCTCTTATACCATCAGAGTATAAATGCTTCTGACTTCAGAGCTCAAGTTCAGCTTCACCCTTGAACTGGATTATTAGAAATGAGAAATAGTCCCCAGAGATAAACTAACAAAAATATATCCACTCTAGTCTGTTTATTTTTTAATCTGTATATGTGCACATCTGTAGAGGCCAAAAGAGAGTTCAGCTGGAGTTAAGGTGAACTGCCTAGTTAGGCTTCAGAAACAGAGCTTGAGTCTTCTGGCAGAACAGCCAATACTCTTAACCTCTGGGCCATGAGAGGGAAAGTATTGGCTCAGGACCACAAGACCAGGTTCTCAGACCAAAGGAGATTTATTTGCCCCAAAGAGACAGAGGGGAGGGAATGAGAGAAAGACAGGATATAGAGGATGAGGCAGAAGGGGAAGAGTACATGGGAGAGGGGACCAGGGATATTTGTCCTGGAGGAAAGGACTGCCTCTGGATAGGAGACAGACACAGCCCATAGGAAAATGGTAGTTTATAAAGGTAAAAGGGAAACCCCATGTTAGGATGAGGTGTTTAATTTTAATTGGGTGTGTTAATTAGATGAACCAAAGGGGCTTTGGATTGCTAGACTTCAATACTTTGATAGCTGGACCTTGGTATTAGCTTCAGGAGGAGGAAGTGGCCAAATACAGGAACAGACTTGGTGGCCAGCTTCAGGAGTATGATCTAACGGTTCTTAGCAAGGCAGAGGGGATCGTGGAGAAGGGCACGGCCTGCCAGAGCCATGTTCGCCACAGTTGAGCTGGCCAGAGCCCCTTCAAGTCCTGATGCTAAAATTTTATATCACCAAAGATATATTACTAATTTATATCACTAATACTTTTTCCTGCATTAGACAAGAAAAAGGGAAGTATTTTTCTGAGGGAAGTTTTTTACTTTGTAAAAGGTTTGTCACTTCAATATGTGTGTTCGGATTTTTTAAACTTTCAGTTGTCCAGAAATATTTTCCATTCAGAAATATACTAATGCCAGTAGCATGTATTCATATATTCTAGACATTGAAGAAATTGTAGAGTCATGATCATACAATAAGTAGAATATGCACAGTCTGTGAGTACACAAGCTGGTGTGTCCCTGTAAGAGTCCTGGGGAAACACTCTGACATTTCTCAGGAGAGCAAGTTCACAGGTCTTCTGGAACTTGATGCAACGTCTTATCAACAGAGAGCCTCTTGCCAGAAATGTAGACCAGTGTGGCCGCTGTGGTTCACACATGCAGGGAGTGTGTTAATGACTTGACATCCTGACTAAATTATGGGTTGGACCTTATCAAAGTCCAAAATTGAAATTTCCTAATTTCCTTTTTGTTGTTCTGGTTTTTCTGAGACAGGGTTTCTTTGTGTAGCCTTGGCTATCCTGGAACTAACTCTGTAGACCAAGCTGGCCTCAAACTCACAGAGACCTGTCTGCCTCCTTGAGCCACCATCACCTGGCAATTTCTCTCTTTTTTTTTTTTTTTATGGACCCCAAATAGAGCAGCTATAGCATTCAGCCCATTTTCCTGTTCCAGTGTGCTGAGCACTGCAAAGTAAACCAAAAATTTTAAATAATTCATTAGTGCCCAATTGCCTGAGACCAAGAAGGATTCCTTCCTAGGGGAGAAAGAATCAAATTTTCTTCAGAACTGTCTCTGAAGGGAGGGGCTCGGGAGGGAAAGGAGGAAGGGGGTGAGAACTGGGCCACCCCTGCCCTGCAGAGCCCACTCACGCTCAAACCCAGGAGCCCTGGAGGTTCTGGCAGCTGTCCTTATTTTCTCCAAGGGTTTTCTTTCCATTGTTCTTCCTTGTGCACTTCACACGCACTGGGTGGAGTGAGTTTGCCCCAGTTTGGGAGTGCAGGTTGCTTGTCTGTTCCCCATGCTTTCTCGACATTTGGTGTCTGTGGACTTCACTGCTGGCTGTTTGTGGTCTCTTTTCATTAAAGAGGCTTCTCTCAAGTCTGACCTTAACCAAGATTTCCCAAAGACCGCTTTCCTGCTGTGAACAGCCTGATACAAAGGATCAACCTTAGGAAGCGACGTGACTCACTCATCCTCGGTGGTGTCATTGGCATATGTACCATCCTGTTGCTGCTGTATGCGTTCCATTGAAAGGACAGCCCCAGGACTATGCCCACAACCTTCATGCCCTGATGTGGAATGGGGAACCTAGGAAGGAGAAAGACTGTCCCGGCCACGAGCCTGTCTGCCAGATGAATTCTAAACTCCACCCGTGGCTCTGACCTGGTCAGACTGAGCTGAAGTCACAGTTTTTCTGTGCTATCTTTTCTAATACACATTACTCTGTTTTTAATTTTAAAAACAACAAAAGGTTTCAGTTGCTTGTGTCTCTCTAGGAAGTAAACAAGCAGAAACTGAGAACCCCGGGCCGCATTGACCGGTGAAGCCTGATGACCAGCGGGCCTCAGAGCTGGACTCCTCACAGCACCAGGCTCTACATCCAAAGATGGCTTCACTCAGCCATGAGACTGGATGTGAATAAAAACGATTCTTGTCCTTTTATTTAACACTTGTAAGAAGTCAGCTGTCCTCTGCTGATGCTCTGTGATCTAGATTCTGTTCTGTGTCCCTAACTCTTGGCAGTGGAGAGCAGTTCCCATCGATGCTGTGAACGCTGACAGGCCAGCTTCATGTCTGAGGTTGTCTGAGGTAGAGAGCGCCGTGGAAAGGTGTCTTCTCTGTCGCAGTGTGAGTGCCGCATCTCTGTACGCTGCACACACACAGTGTCAGGCCGGTCTTGGGAAAGGAGCTGGCCATTGCTTTATTATCTCTTCCATTGGGTTAATATTCACTCCTAGGAGATAAAATTGCATTTCCCCTCTAACAGCCAGTGTCTGTCATTGGCCCTAGTAGTCCCTCATCATGTGAAGATTAATAGTAGGACCTGAGGGAAGGGACTGTGGTTCTCAGTGAGGTCTACTCACCAGCCATATGTGTGAAGACATTGAGGGGTGGCTCTCCAGGTCATTCCATTTGTCAGTCTGGATCCTGGAGCAAAGGCTTAAAGAGCTGTAGCCTGATGTCGCAGGAGCTCTGTGCCCCATGCAGATGTAGTCCTCCTCTGTCACACTGCTCCTTGCTCCCAGGCCACGATTATCACCATTGAAGACACTGGTACTCCTGCCTGTTTCTGTCTGTACTCTGGACGGCGACAGAATTGTAAATGTTTTTCAAGGTTACCCATTTCTCAGCATCTGTGCTCACCAAGAGAGGGCTGCCAGTCCCCACTGGAATGTCCTCTAGCACATGGCCATGGGCAGTGAGAGGGTGCTAGTGTGTAGCTAGCTCTTCACCACACCATGGTGTGGGGATGGTGCCGCTAGGCCAGCTTGATACACTTACCGCTCATGGATAGACTGACACCTGGTCTAGGACTAACTGAGAGGTTTGTCATTCTAGTGTTGAAGTGTTAGTACATCCTGGGTATGAAAGGCATTTGATATATTTTTCTTAATTATGGGGTTTATTTTTCTAAATATGGGTTAATCAGCTTATTGACTGGGCATGCCCTTAAAAGGAAATAAAATTTCCCTCTATGGACCTTAAAGAATCAGGGAAGTTCGTTTGTTAAATTCTCTTAGGGAGAACAGAACTCTTCCCTGACACTTTATTATCTTTGATTTTTCTCAAAGAACCTTGATTGGCGATTGTGCCTCAGCTAGACTTTCTGGGACTTTGGTTGTTACACAGTGGGCATATATAAAATCTGAAGTATCATAAATAAAGTTATTTATTTAAATATACTGCCAGTCTTTTCTACTGGTTCGATTACTTGCTTCATTCACTAAAGCTGATGAATGAGGGTGAGCTAGGACATTGGCCACCTCACTGCCTGTGGCACGGCACAGCAGCTGGCAGCAGATGAGCCTCGTCAGAGGGCTGTACTCAGATGAACCAATCGAATTATGTTCCTTTTTTCCCTCTTTGAAAGTAAACCACATTTTTCAAGGAACCCTAGCTGTAGATGCTAGGGTCAGGGATCTGACTAACGTCCCAAGTGTGGTGCCCAGAGGGAGGGCTGCCCCTCCTCATCCTGTTCCACCCTGTACAGAACCATATGATTGCCGGTTGGTTGGAACTTCAGTTTTACGACATTCAACTTTTTTCAAGTTTCTCCCATTTGGGGCTATCCTTACATACCCAGTTTTCAGGCTTAGGAGTTGGCAGTTAAGAATTTCTGATCAGAGCCTGAGGTGAGAGGGTGTTTTGATTTGTGATCCCAGTGAAATGTTTCTTAGCAAAGATTTGTTCCATTAGCCAAATACAGAATACCTTAAAAAAAAAAAAAGAAAAAATATTTTTGGTAACCATTCAAAACTTCCCACTTAACTAAATATGAAAAATGGAAACAGAAAATTTCAAGTGTGTGTGTGTGTGTTGAGAACATCTCACTATTTAGCTGTGGCTGGCTTTGAACTCCTGCCTGAGCCTCCTGAGCGCCTTGGACTGCTCCCTGATACATATCACCAAGTCTGGATCCAAAACAGCCAAGTTGTACAATTTGTCTTTGGTGCCCCAGTGACTTAGTAAGATATACAGTACAGCGTTACTGAGCTCCACAAGTGTGGCGGACTACCTGCCTGGCAGTCTGTTTTAGTGACACTGAGGGGTCCTCTGCCACCTATACTACTACCCACACTAAGTCAACTTTTATTTTTCCCTTCTTGGTACCAAAGTTTACTGTTAATGAGAATGTCTTTTTTGCTTCTTCCTGGTACACCATCAGATATGGGAGCTTGTAAGGTCAGAATGGGGACAAGCTGCTCTTGAATACACGTTTGTACCTGGAACCAGAAAGTCACCTGAACACTTCCATGTTGGCTGTGGATACGAGTGGGGAGCATGCTTACTGGGCGGCTGGCCTTCCCTCTCACCATTACTGTCCTGTCTCGTGGCTAATGATCTCAGCCTGAGGGAGCAGCTTCTAAGAACAGGTCCAGCCCTTCTAGCCTCTAATGCCGTATCTTCTGTCATTAACTAGGTAAGATTTTTGGAAACCTTTTGATTCGTCATACTAAGTTGCTGGGATAAATGGTGTTGCCCAGGTCAGCGTGACAGAGCCAACAAAGATACTCAAATGACCCAATGTACGCCATTCTCCTTTTACAGTAGGGATCATTATTTGGCCTGGTCTCCAAAAACACGTAAAATTTCCCGCTGTGGTCCCTTACTCGTCCATTCCTTTGTGTGCCTACATACCCTTTTCTCGGGGAATCTCGGACAAGGAGCAAGGACTAAGCATGATTATTTGGGTGAGAAGCTGGGAAAGCTGTACCATGTCTTAAAGGATCTTTCTCGTTTGTTAGGGGTTTTTTTGTTTGTTTGTTTTGTTTTGTTGTATCTGATCTAAAATTGTAGTACCAAAATATATTTGTACCACATCCTAATGGGTCTTAGAGGTGGGGGAACCAGTTCTGATCACACTTTATTCTGACAGAAGACAATTCCTCATGAAAAATGCCAATACAGATTTTTTTTTAATCAATTCTTTTCCAAATGCACTTTCTAATTTTTTGCTTTTAAAATAACTTCTTGAAACCAATATTATTGTATTTGTACTTAATTTTTGTTCTCATCTAAATGTGCATTTTCTGACTGTATAGAAGAAACTTTGTTATATAATTTAATAAATTAAATATCTAAATAACCATACCTGTGGTTATCTTTACTGGTGAAATAACTTTGAGCCCTCTGGGATTGTGATGTCATTGCTGCAGACTTCTTAGGGTGCTCCAGACCTTTAGATGGGTGAAGTTTGGGCCCAAGAATGAAGGAGAGGGGCTGAAGAAATGGCTCAGTGGTTAAGAGCACTGGCTACTCTTCCAGAGGACCTGGGTTCAATTCCCAGTCCTACGTGGCAGCTCACAACTGTGTCATGCCCTCTTCTGGCCTCTCAGTACCAGGCATATATATGGCTCAGATATACATGCAGGTAAAGCACCTGAAGGCAAAACGTTTAAATATCCAATATATATTTATTAATGACTATATGCACTTAAAACAAATATAAACAGTTATCTAACTATTAGCCCTAAGAATGACTATAACCCCTGTTACCTAACAACTAAACCTATTAATAACTATAGCAACTATTATAACTAATCCTAACCTGTTACAAGGATACAGTCTCTGGGTCAGGTCCTCGGTTGTCAGGAACACCTCAGGAGTAGATCCTTTAAGGCACTTACTTAATCAACAGTCTTTCTTCAGGTGTATCTCAGATGTAGGTCCCTTAGGGTAAATTAGCTATGGCAGCTTCACTTTAGATGGGGCTTGAGGCTTTCTTCTCTCTGGAAGGCCTCAGATGTCTGTAAGCCAACTTACTCAGTTTGTATTAGCAACTCCTTTGAAGCTGGCCACAGTTCCATTCAGGCCACTGTTTGAATTGGTTGAACCCCCTCTAGGCAAAAGCTGTGCCACAGGGTTTAGTCCTTGGCCTTTTGCTGTCTTGCTGAGGCCTTATCTGCTCACCAGCTTCTTTCTACCTCAGGGAGAGCTGGTCATAATTTTTCAGCTCTGTTTGAGATTAGCTTTAAAGTTAACTAGCATTTTCTCCATCAGATGATACAAGCTCCCTTGCATCTCTAGCATGGGAACTCTCGGGCTCCACCCACTTCATCCTAAATAGGGTCTCTCCTTGTTCCATCTGCTTCAGCCTAATCTGGGCTCCGCCTACTTCATAAGGCTATTAGCAGCTGAAAGCAATGACAGGCCATAAACCTTGTTTTTAGTCCATCTGCTGCTGTGTCAGTTGCCCACAGCCAAGTTGATCTTCATGCCCCGCATTAAAAGACTGTATCATAAGCCCCTAGATAGTCACTAAATCTAATTTATATTACTCTAACTACCCTTTCAAGCACCCGTACACATTTTTAAAAAATGAGAATGTCATAAAATGTCAGAGGTTATGATGAAAGTCTGAAACTATGTCCTTATACTCCTTAAATGGCTTTTTGAACTTGATTCTCCAGAAAATGGAAATACCTCATTTCTCAGACCCTGCGCCAGACATTCTTGTTCATGTTTCTGTCTCTTTTTAAGATAACACTATCAGGGCTACCTATTGCTCAGCAATGGAGCACTTGTTGAGCATGCACAAGGCCTTGGCTTTGAGTCCCAGCACCAGAAAAAATCCATAAACTAACAGTATAATGTATGCAATCCATGTAGATAAAGTCCAGTCTTGTAAGTGTACTGATGCTGTTTTAATGCGAGTGCCTCACCTCACTGCAGAGGGAGGTCCCGCTCCCCCAGCAGCCCACACCCCACTCTGTTCTTTTTCTCTCACCACATTGTTCTCTCTTTCTCAGCACTGCAGCCATTCCCTCCTCCCCCCACCCCATTAACATGGCTTCTAAAGTGTCACCTGGCTCTTCCTTGGGGATTCTGACCTTACGGCCCACTGTGTGCCCACCACAAGTGTGTACACACTCCATGTAGACACAAAGAGAATCCAGCACCTTCCGGTGGGTTTCATTTCACAGATAGGAAACACAACTGGAGCTTTGTTCAGTCATTGAGTGAATGGTAGGAGGATTTGAGTCTTGAGGGCTTATTTTCCCCAGCTGGAGATGGAACCCAGGGTTTTGTGCATGTTAGGAAAGTATTCTACCACCGAGCTATGTCCCCAGCTCGTGAAGGCTCATTGATATCAAATGTCAACACTAGTTTCACAAAATCTTTTAACTCTAGTTGCCTGACTAAGAAATAAAGAAAATAAAAATCACTGATTTTGCTTTAAAGTAATCATTTAGAATTTTATATCCTTATTATTTCAAAGGTATGCTATTAGCCAAGTGTTTAACAAGAGGTCCCCATCTCTAAGTTACATTCACTTAAGTGTCTGGTGGACTGCAGTGAAGTCACAGAACGTGCTTTGGTCACTGACTTAAGAGTGCAGCCTCCCTCCACCCCTCCACACCCTCTCCTTCCTGGCCAGCACCATGGCATGCAAACGAAGGCAGTGGTGCCTTCCTGAAGGTGAGCCTTCTGAGGGCTGCTGTCACCACCTGCTCAGCCTTTCCTCACAAAAGGCCCTGAGCTCTGCCCTGTGCACCCAGGTCTCACAGCAAGAGATGGCTAGAAGTAGCAAGTCTGTTGCTGGAAGCTCGGGACACCTCCTTAGTGTGAAAGCCAGGAGAAAAACAAGCCTCCTCCTAAGGACAGATTTGTGTGGCTGAGCTGGAGCCAACAGGATTCTTCACCTTGGCTACAGTTCGCCAGCTCAGCAGACCTACTCAGTGCTAAGCTCTTTTCTGTGCTAATGCCCAGAAGACACTAGGCTCTAAAAAGACCAGGCGTTGAAAAGTCTTGTCTTTCTGCTTACACGAATTCTCATGATGGCTGGAAGACTCTTCCTCCCACAATGATCCTTCGATAACTGTCATTCTGACATCTATGTAGTCTTCCATTTACCTCCTGTGAGAGCTGTGGCTTTTAGCCGATGATCACTCATCTTAGCTCACTTATTTTGGATAGTTTCAAACACCCAGCCTTTTGCAGAAATACCTTAAGTCTTGAGGAACACACGAATATGGCTGGTAATTACTTTTAACCCAGTGCCAAGAGGGTAAGGTTTAAATAGTTGTCTCCTAAAAACTTAAGAGCCCTCAACATGAAGGTGGCATTGTACAGTTTTTAGCCCTAGAATAAATGAGTCCCCCACTCTGCCCATTTCCCTTCTCCGTCATGTCTCACAAACTGGACCTGGTTCTTATTGCCTACCTATGGCAGCTGCTGTGAGCAGGTGTCCCTCTCTGTCTAACCTCTCTTGGCTCCCTGCATAGAGCAATTTGACTTAACTTCCTGAACAACCCATGATTTGTCATGACTGTTGAGGAGCACCCATAGACCCCTAGTGTCTAGCACAGTGTGTGAAGAAATGATAACCATGTCTACCCCTCCTTCCTGTGTTCTCAACAACAAACTGAAGAACAATTCCCCCAAAGTTGACCCTGGGGAGCCAATGAGTTCATTAGGCTTGCTCACAGAGCAACGGGTGAGGAGCTGAGGGCAGGAGTGTGGATGGGATGGCCTTAAAGCAGCCACTTTAGATCTAAAACTAACATGGATGGAGCCCCTTCCCCGAGTCCTTCCCAGCCTATGTACTCTAGCCCTTCCCTGAGGCCATTCGCAATAACTTGACATTACAATTCATAACAGTAGCAAAATCACAGTTATAAAGTAGCATTGAAAGTAATTTTTAAATCCCAGCACTCAGGAGGCAGAGATAGGCAGATCTCTGTGAGTTCGAGGCAAACCTGGTCTACAAGGAGAATCCAGTACAGCCAGGGCTACACAGAGAGACCCTGTCTCAAACCCCTCACCCCCATAAAATAAGATGGTTTTATGGTTGGGGGTCACCACAACTTGAGGAACTGTATTAAACGGTCACAGTTGAGAAACACTGCCCTAGACAAACCCATCTTGTTCTTACATTATTTCCAGTCTCTGCAAGGGATCCTGAGTCTTGAAGGAGGTTAAATGAAAGCCTGGGATCCTCTTCATAATCCCTATCTCTGGAATGCAGCTGTTGATAAATCCTGTATTTTGGAGAAGGAAACCCCAATGTGAGGAAAAAGATGAAAACAGAAAGTTATCAACATGGACACAGACTACAGTAATAGCGTGATTATAAATACAAATGTGGGAGAACACCTTATATCACTTAACCAAGCAATAGCAATTGCTTCTCCTCTGAAGCCTGTGCCTTCCCTGGCCACGTGTGATTTTCCCACTGTGAATCGGGCCTCAAGTCCAGTCAGAAGGTTGGCTTTGTCCATAACCATTTGAACCCTACTGCACTAGCTGGTCCTTGTTGCCTGGCACTCTCAGTGTGAAGCCAGCAGGATCCGCCGGAATCTGACTAGGAATTTGGGCCTTACTTAATCCTCTCCAGAAACCTCAGTAGCAATTTGTGGTCCTACAGGAGTGAGCTCACAGGGAGGTGACACTTTGTGCCCAATCCTAGCTTTATTTCTCCAAGTCCTGCAACCGAACCGTGGCAGTGTCTTCTGCAACAGGGGCTTCTCATCCAGTTCTGCATACAGCCAGCAACATTGGCAAATAGCCTTTGTTGTTTTAGGGGCCTCTCGGGCCAAATATTTCTAGGGAGGGGCTAGAGAGGTGGCTCAACGGTTAAGAGCAGTCTGCTCTTCCAGAGGACCCAGGTTCATGCCCCAGCACCTGCAAAGCAGCTCACGACTGTAACTAGTTCCAGGGGATCCAACACCCACTTCCACCACCCACTGCATGTACATTGGACATATATATATAAGCAGGTAAAACATTTATACACATAAAATAATTTAAAAAAAATTTTTTTTTTGGTTTTTTCGAGACAGGGTTTCTCTGTGTATCCTTGGCTGTCCTGTACTCACTTTGTAGACCAGGCTGGCCTTGAACTCACAAAGATCCGCCTGCCTCTGCCTCCCAAGTGCTGGGATTAAAGGCGTGCGCCACCACCGCCCGGCAAATGTGTAGCCCAGGCTGGCCTCGAACTCGTGATCCTCCTGCCTCTGCCTCCTTCAGCAAATCCTACCGGCGTGCGCCACCACAACCGGCTTAAAAATTTTTTAAAAGGAGACTTCCTTTTAAAATATTTCCTTGGGAGATCACCCACCCCAAGCACTGGGATTCTTAACACCCTTATGGCTGCTGAGAGCATCTGTTTCCACTCTCACAGGTACCCTTCCTCATAGCGCTTATAGGCCCAAGCTGCTGCAGAATTCTCAGTCACCGTGGGTGGGGGTGGGGTGGGGGTAATCACTTACACCTTACACAACTATAAAGCTTTCCCAAGAATCCCATCGTGGTACCGCCTGGCCTTTGCACCCTTGCGAAGCAGCTTCCCTTGTTCCTCCCGCTGCACTCAGGCCTTGCCAATTTTTCAAATCTGCAAAACCCTTAAAAGTTATCATTATGTAGCCGGGCGGTGGTGGCGCACGCCTTTAATCCCAGCACTTGGGAGGCAGAGGCAGGCGGATCTTTGTGAGTTCGAGGCCAGCCTGGTCTACAAAGTGAGTCCAGGACAGCCAGGGCTACACAGAGAAACCCTGTCTCGAAAAACCAAAAAAAAAAAAAAAAAAAAGTTATCATTATGCTACCTATACAGCAGAACTAATTCTTTTTTTTTTTTATTTTAAACAGAGGATAGGCAGGACCATAACCCGAAGTCCTGAACCTCATCCCATAAAGGACAGTAAGGCTACTCAGATGACCTTGATGAAGCACTCTGAAAGCCTGCTGTCATCTGCTCCTAACAAGTATCAGGAGGTTGCAGAGGTTCACAACTAAGAAGATACTAAAGTTGAACATCAGCAAAGTCTGTTGGCATGAAAAGCTGAGACACAGAGACACGCACACACACCTGCCACCGCGTGTGAATTCATGGAAGCTGGCTTATGCTTCTTGCCCCTGCCTGCCGCTCAGGCTGGTTCCTGGTGAAAGGACTCTCTCCAGCTTGAGTGTGGCAAGTGTGGCTTTGGTGGGCCTTGCCCTGTTAGGGTCCAGAACTCACTGTAGAAATCACCCCAAACTCAAATAGCATGCACCCAGCAATGGGTGTTCATTAATCCAGCATGTAGGGATCACCACTTAGGTAAAAATGGTGACCCAGGACCAAGGCACACAGGCCTTTTAAAAGCATTTAGGGGAATCCCAGGAAAGGGTAGGTAATTTTTAATTGGAGCATTCAAACTAAAAACACAGATGTAAACAAAAGCGCAGGGAATCTTTAGCCAGCATTCATGAGTTTATCATAAGGGGTGTATTCAAACCAGTGGTCTGCAACCTTGAGCAACCTGGCAGCCTTGTCTTTTCTCTGGCCAGATGGCCAGCCTGCCTTTGCTTGGCTTTCTTGTCTGTGACTTTCTTTTTTTTTTTTTTTTTTTTTTTTTTTTGGTTTTTCGAGACAGGGTTTCTCTGTTTAACAGCTCTGGCTGTCCTGGACTCACTCTGTAGACCAGGCTGGCCTCGAACTTGCAAAGATCCGCCTGCCTCTGCCTCCCAAGTGCTGGGATTAAAGGCGTGCGCCACCACCGCCCGGCTTGTCTGTGACTTTCTTAGTAGCTGCTAAAATGCACAAGCCTGCCATGGAGTCGGCCTAGCAATTTGCTGAAGTTAAGCCTTTTTGGGGGAACCCGGAGTCCTTCAGGGGATCTTTAATTAGGGGTCCTCAACCCTGGGTCCTTTCAGCCCTTCTTGTTGATTCCCCCTGCCTTGCTAAGAACCCTTAGATCACACTCCTGAAGCTGGCCGCCAAGTCTGTTCCATTATGTGGCCACTTCCTCCTCCTGAGGCTGACTACCAAGGCCCAGATATCAAAATACTGAAGACCAGCAACCAAAAGTTCTCTTTGGTTCACCTAATTAATATGGTCAATTAAAATTAAATACATTACCCTAAGATGGGGTTCCTCCCTTAGCCTTATAAACTGCGATTTTCCTATGGGCCATGTCTGTCTCTTCTCTGTCTCTTCTCCAGAGGCAGTCCTTTGTCCTATTCCAGGAGGTATGCCCCTTCCCCCTCTCCCTTGCCACTTTTCTCCCCTCTTTGTTCCTTTCCCCTTTTCCCTTTTCCTCTATCTCCTATCTTTGTTCCTTATCCCTTCCCTTTGTCCTCTGGGACAAATAAATCTCCTTTGTGCTGAGAACTTGGTCTTGGGGGTCCTGAGCTGATACTTTTTCCTTTCACTTGGGGTAGAAGTTGCTCTGGCTTCAGCTGGGGCAGTAGCCCCAGCCATTGCCTCTCCATCCACTACACCCGGCTGCTGGGGAGCCCCTGGCTCAGCAGCCTCTCTGCCCCTTGTATAGCTGCTCTTACAGCTTCACAGTCTTCCAAGTAGCTCCTTAACATAGGCTTTGGCTTTTCTGTCCATTTTTTCTTTGTTTTCTTTTCTTAAGGAACTTGGGCTTCATGCAATTTTTACCCCATTTACCTTTAAGTAACTCAGACAGACCTCCTTCTCCTCTACGTTGCTCTCCTCTCTCACAGACATACCATACTAGCCTCAGTTGGTCCTGCCGAAGTCTTTGAATAAAGATCCTGGGCTACCAAGGGGCTCGCCAAAGGTATTAGAGCTCCATCCCAGGTCCTTGATGAGTCCAGTTCCTCCTGAAGTCTGTGGTGAACACTGCCTTCTCACGTCCTGAGATCTGGGCATCTTGCATTGTTTTCCTCATACCTAGTTTCCCTCAGTAGTGCTACCTGTCCCTCCTCTGTTGTCCTTGGCCCTGCCATCCATAGGGACCTCTGCTATTGAAGGCCAAGCATCTCTAATGGCCCAGATGAGCCGGTCCATCAGTTGTCCTTTTATTAACCTCAGGTTTCTCAGCTTGTGTCAAGTTTGGGTGTGTGGTTACATTGTTCACTTCTCTATGTCCACAGCTCCCAAAGTGACTCCCTCCCCCTCTCCCCCCACAGCCATTGCTTGTTTGAAGCTCTTTTCCTAACTCCCACAGCTCCAGCTGCTGTCATTCTCTGGTGACCATGACCTACCACGCTGGCCACTGTGAAGATCCTGGCTACATGCTTGGGTTTTCTCTTTCTCTGTACCAAAGGCTAGACCTGAGGGGTATCTCCTGTCATTCCCCTCTTCCCATGGGTTCCAGGTTTGGCGGTTCCAGGAAGGGCTCATTAATACCAATGATGTAGATGTGATCTGTGTCCTTTTTAACCTTTGCTTCCCAGTCTCTAGAAACAGTAAGCCAAAACCTCCATTTCATCCTCTTTTACCCAATCTTCCTGCCAGTTCAGACACTATCTCTGTAGAAAGCCATGTCTGCCTGGGATAGACCTCTTACCATTCAGAGTGGCAGCTGCTCTGCTTCTTCAGCTCTGGCTGATACCTCCGCTTTCAATGCACCACTCTGAGTTTCTGTCCTGTCCTAGACCTTTAGCTGTTCTCAAAGTGGCTCCAATTCCTGAGGTGGACTCTACCCAGCAACCAGGTGAGCACTCCATATCATCCAGAACAGCAGTCCTCAAATCCTTGTGGGTTTGATGCTTTTGAGGTCAATCGGCCCTTTCACAGGGGCCGCCCAAGACCATCAGAAAACACAGATATTTACATTATGATTCCTAACAGTACCAAAGTTATAGTTATGAAGTGGCAATAAAGGTAATTTTATGGCTGGGGGTCACCACAACATGAGGAACTGTATTAAAGGGTTGCAGCATTAGGAAGGTTGAGAACCATTGCTCTCCAAGGAGACTGCAATCCAGGGACTTCCCACACACACACATCTCCCACCCAAGTGGCCTGCCACTACCCCCACTACAAGCCCTATGGGGACAGACCAGCATGCCAAAATTTCCTCTCCAAACAACCCCCACCACTTCAGTTGTTTGTGTCTTTCCCCACATCAGGCACACCACTATTGCTCTTCCCAAACTCATCCTCAGTTTTGTTGGCTTCTGCCAGCTACGTGCCAAGTGTTGCTAAAATTTCTTTTCTGGTAGAGAGAAGAACATCTCCCCCCTCCTGTTCTCCAAAGTCAAACCCAGGTAGCTGCCATTTGCCTCACTGAGTTTTCAAGAAGAGCTGCCTGGTCTCTGGTACCAGGTCTGATACTGAGATGCCAGGGCCACATCTCAAAGCCACTCCGTGTCCTCTTTGAACCTGTTTCCCTTTGCTTCTTGGGCTGTGCAGAGCAGCCCTGACTATTTGGGGCAAGCATCAATCAGGTCCACACTAGACCCCTGACCACAGGGTAAGTTCGCACAGAAGCCAGCAGTCTCCCTCTGGGGATGAGATTCCTCAAGTGGGTCACAGATCTGCCCTGCAGCCTTGTTCTTCATGACAGATCTGAGCATGTTCTGTCTCCACCGCCACTGTCCTGCTTCCATCTCACGTCTTTCTCTCTCCTTCACCAGTAAGACACACATCTCACTATCCTTGGCTCCAGAGTGTTCTCCCCAAGCCTGCCTGTGAAATATATTTGCTTTAAAAACCGCCTGTAAGAAACAAGTGCTTCATGGACATTGGGTTTCATTTAGCGATAATGGGGATGTACTAAAGGAGAGAATGAATTCATGTGAATTTCAGCTCAATTTCAAAGCCTTTGTGTCTCATTTTCAACTGTTATGACTAATTACCACAGACTGGGTTAAACAATTTCTCACAGTTCTAGAGGAGGGAGGTTCAAGGTGAGGAGCCACAGACCCATTGTCTGGGGGAGGATCCACCTTCCACCCTGCAAGAAAGCCATTGGTACCCTCACCTATTGCCCCAAGGGAGAACAAACTTCCTCTCTCTTCTCACAAGGATACCGCTTGAGCAGACCCTTTTCCACTTCACCAGTCTAAAAACACTCACCTCTTAATAACATCATGTTGGGGGTGTAATTTCAATATATGAACAGTGGTTAGGAGACACTAATATTGACACACCCGAATGGCCATTCATAGAAGACCCTGGCCTGCCCCTCCTCCATGGCTCTTGATTTCCTTTGTGTGCCCTGGACCCCCCAACATAGCACTTAGTCCTGTCCTGTTCTATTGTATGGATGTGTCTCTGCTCCCCCTTGGGGGCTGTGAAGAGCTGTCCTAAGCCATTTTTCTATTCCCAAGGGGAGTAAATGTTAGTCCATGCTCAATAAATATGGGGAAGGGAGAAAGAAATGGGAAGATCCAGTGGCCTTGCCCTGAAGTCCAATATGCCTTGGAGATTAACACCAAACACCCCTTCCTCTTCATTAATGATGGCCTCCTCTCAGCCCAAACCTTCAGTCCTCTTTTCCAGCAGTCCTGATTATCCACCGCTGGTTCAAGACTTCCCTGTTGCCAAAGAAACTTTGGAAACAACGACAGCATGCAGGGCTCTCCCTGGGAGAGCAACCTCTTCCACACTGAGGAGCACACTGCTCCCACTTCAGACACGTCAGGCTTTGGTGTGTGAAAGAAATAGATCACAGATGAATAGAACCCTTGACTGAGTGTTTCTGTTCTTAGGAACTGATCTTATAGATGTAAAATGGCGTGTCACGGCTGCGTTCTACAGGAAAAGACTGGAAGTAACCTAAATGGCTGTCGGTGGGGGAGATGGCTGGACATGCATCTGTTAAAAAGAAAGGTGACTCAGCTACACACTGGTTAGGAGTAACCCCCTAAATCTGTTAAATTGTGCTGTTAAATCAGAAAAATAATATACACATACTTAAAGAAAAAAACTGCTGTACTGAGGTGTAACTGACATGAAATAAACATAAACTAGCATAATTTACTTTAATTTTTATCAGTGTGTGTGTGTGAGTGATGTTTATGCGTGCGTGCAGGTTTGTGTGACACAGCACACATGCAGGGATCAGAGAGCAGCCTCAGGGAGTCCTTTCTCTCTGTCTACTGTGGGTCCTGGGACTCAAACTCAAGTCCTCAGACTTGAACAGCAAGCACTTTTACCCACTGAACCATCTTGCCAGCCCAGTGCAATGCCTTAACAACTTGGCAAATTAACAATAGATATCTGACGCCATTGCTTGTAACCATCATACTATAGTCTGGTGCCCCTACACGTCCTTCTGTGCTCCTTGAGAGTTCTCTCCAGCACAACTCTTGCTCTGCTTTTTGTTACTGTGAGTTTGCATTTTCTAGAGTTTTCTATAAACGGAGCTATAACTAGAACATGTGACCTTTCTTTCACCACGGGAGACTGAGGCTTTCACTGTCTTCGTGTCCAGCCATACAGTCAGCTATGGGCACTCACGGACCTCTTCTGGTTTGCTGAGAAGCATCCCTTTGTATGCACAGGATAGAATTTTCTCAGCCTCTTACCTCTTGTTGCACGGATTTGTCCCCGAGCTGGGGCCATTACGGGGGAAACTGCTGTGACAGACTCACAGACACTGACTTCCTTCGCTCTGGCACATGCCTGAGTGGGACAGCTGGGTCATGGTGGCACATGTATGCTAAGAAAACGTCAAGCTGTTCTCCATCTTGTACCATTTCACATAGGGAACCCCGTTGCACCTCATCCTCGCCAACATTTAGTCTGATCTTAAACTTGAGACACTGTGTAAGATGCAGACTGACAGCTCATGTGCCTTTGTTTGCATTTCCCTGGTTGCTGTGGGTGTTGAGTGTCTTTTCATGGGTTTATTTATCACCTACATACCTTTTTTCTGGTAAAAGACAGTTATTCAAGTATGTAGATCAGCCTGGCCTTGAACTCACAGAGATCTCTGCCTCCCAAGTGCTGGGATTAAAGGTGGGCGCCACCACGCCTGCTTGACTGTTCAAATATTTTACATATTTCCATAGATTGTTTTATGTGTAGAATAATGAGAAAGATAATCAAGAAAATAGTTTGCAAGGTGGCCTGAGGTCACAGACAGGGAGGACTTGATTCTACACACAACACAGACAGGGTTTCTCTTTATAGTCCTGGTTCTCCTGGAACTCACTTTGTAGACCAGGCTGGCCACAAACTCAGAGATCTGCTTGTCTTTGCCTCCTGAGTGCAGGGATTAAAGGAACGCGCCACCACCACATGACTGATAGTGTTTTTTTTTTTTAATAATCTAAATTATGTATGTTTTAACTTTAAATTTTTAAATTTTATTTTGTGTATGAGTGTCTTGCCTGCATCTGTGCACCATGTTCCTGCAGTGCATTAAAAACGCCAGAAGAGGGCGTCACATCCCTGTAACTGAAGTTACAGACGGTTGTGGGTTACCATCTGGGTACTGGGAGCTGAATTCAGGTCCAGTGTAAGAGCAATAAGTGCTCTTAACTACTGACTCTCTCTCTCTCTCTCTTTCTCTCTCTCTCCCTCCAGCCTTCTAAATTACATTTTTATAAAAAGAAATAGGCTGCTTTGAAAACATCAGTATTGAAGGCATGTCTCTTAATGGATGTATAGAAAGAAGCTGCCTGCTTAGCCAAGAGCGCTTCAGAAACTCCTCCCTGGTAGGAAATTGGAGTGCTGAGCCATTAATGGAACCGTGAGCATCTTGCATCTGATTGTTTTCAATCATTTATGTGCTGCACAATTGGCAGATGTCTGGGCTAGGAATCCTCTAAGCAGGACGTGGTGTTTACACTGAAGGGACTGCTGTTCCGGCTTTGCGATGTCCTGGCCTGTCCCTGTTGAAGACGACCCTTGACCCTCGGAGACCCACTTTGCTTTGACAAGAAAGGAAGGAAGGAAAAAGGGAGGGGGGGAGGGAGGGGGGAAGGAGGGAGGGGAGGGAGAAAGAATTGGGCTGTTTTCCTTCTGCTTCCTGCCTGGGCATGATTCAGGTCTGCAGAGGTGACAGACCTGGGCCGTGTGGGAGACTCTGAATAGGCAAGCACCTCTTCCAAGGTCATGGTCTTTAAAGAAAGCAAAGGAGCAGCACTCAGGAGGCAGAGGCAGGTGGATCTCTGTGAGTTCGAGGCCAGCCTGGTCTATAAATCGAGTCCAAGACAGCCAGGGATACACAGAGAATCCTGTCTTGAAAAACAAAAAACGGGCTGGAGAGATGGCTCAGCGGTTAAGAGTCCTGGCTGCTCTTCCAGAGGTCATGAGTTCAATTCCCAGCAACCACATGGTGGCTCACAACCATCCATAATGAAATCTGGTGCCCTCTTCTGGCCTGCAGATATACCTGCAGACAGAACACTGTATACATAATAAATAAATCTTTAAAAAAAAAAAAAAAGAAAAACAAAAAACAAAGAAGAAGAAAGCAAAAGAGAATGAACAAGAAATGTTTTCTCATCTAAGACCTCCTTGTGACGCTATTCTGGCCCTGCTCTTTGATCCAATCCATTAATTAATTAGTTCATAAAATTTTCACATAAATTAAAAATCATCTCCTAGACTGAGTCTTTTTTTTTTCCTTGAGACAGGCTTTCATGGAGCCGCGCTCACTTGGAATTCACTCTGAAGCCTTGGCTTCTAACCCTGCTGCCGCCACTGCCCAGTGCGAGGATTACAGGTGTGCCCCACCATGTCCAGTTTATGTGCTGCTGGGGCTCAAACCAAGGGCCTCCTGAGGCTAGGCAGACACTCTACCAACCGAGCTACATCCCCAGCC
Source organism: Lophiomys imhausi (assembly GCA_907164525.1). NCBI lineage: Eukaryota > Metazoa > Chordata > Mammalia > Rodentia > Muridae > Lophiomys > Lophiomys imhausi. The sequence goes on from CAJQZJ010001558.1 coordinate 19,737,500, forward strand.
CCCGAGACGGCATTCTGACAAATTCGTATTTAACTCTGAGGAAGCGCTTTCCTCAGAGAAGCTCTTAGTTCCGAGGCTACAGGATGACAGTGATTACAGCATGAAATTTAACCTCAACCAAAAGCTCCCTGGAATCTGTTGAAAATGGCAAGCTCTTATGAACCACATCACTGTTCAGCTTCTGAGTATATTAAATTTACATGTTTCCTCACAAAAGTTAACATTTATTCACAGCAGAATCCATGCACTGAATTAAATAAAAAATACAAAAACAAAACAAAGACTTATTTCCCAACATTTTGTAACGGCTATAATCACCTTTTAAAACTTATTTTATGCACATGGGCATTTTGTCTATCTACATGTATGTCTGTACACCATGTGCATGCCTGGTGTCCAAAGAAGCCAGAAGAGGGGCATTGGAACCCTCGGAACTGGAGTTACAGACAAGTATGAGTTTCATGTGAGTGCTTGCAATCAAACTGACTCCTCTGGAAGAGCAACAGTGCTCTTTGTTTTTTGAGATGGGCTTTGTCCACGTAGCCCTGGCTGTCCTGGGACTAGCTCTGTAGATCATGTAGGACTGAACTCACAGAGCTCTCTCTCCCTGCCCCTGGCTCCCGAGTGCTGGGATTAGAGAAGTGTGCCACCACGCCCGACAGCATCCAGTGCTTAACTATTGAGCCATTTCTCCAGCCGTCCTCCTCCTCCTTTTACAAAATTGTATCATGTATCATTAAAAAAAAAGTATCCGTTCTCCCTCCCTCCATTGTTCCCCCTTCTCCTGGGTTCTCTCACTCAAACTCAGGGTGTAACTCACTCACGCTAGGTGTGCTCTCTGCCACTGAGAATCCCCGGCTGCACACTACCTTGGTATTCTTCATATAACTTGGTGCCCACAACTTTCTGAGCCATTAATTTTTCATCTACGTCATGTTTTGCAAAAGCTGCACTGAGTTTCTTTCTGCAGATGGCCGAGCCCGATTAATTTTTAAAATCCACAACCCTCGACTTTTAAACTTTAGTTGCCAAGTTTTAGCCCATTATAAATAAATGCACCACACTGGCTTTTCCTTTTAAAAATCCAGAAAGCAGATCATCTGTGTGCTCACTCCTCTGCTAAGGGTACAGTTTTGTGCTCTTCTTTCTGTCTGTTTTATGAATTGGACTTTCCAGTTTACTAGTGAAGGTTTAGCTATTTTTTGAACGTGAGGATATACATAAAAAAGTCAAGGAGAAGGACCCCAAAATGAAGAGATGAGCATGTCCTCCCTTTAAAAGTAGGCTGGAGAGATGAGATGACTAGATCTCTATGAGTTTTTTTGGTATAGTTAGTTGATTGTTGGTTGGTTTTTTGGGTTGTTTGTCTATTTGTTGTGTGTATAAGGGGGTGGTATTACTATGTAGCCAAGGCTAGCTAGCCTCAAATTTGTAGTAATCCTCCTGCCTCTGCCTCCCAAATGCTGAGTTTAGGCTGCCTTTACTCTGTTGGAACTCATGCTGGTCTGAACTTTCTAAGAAGCATTCTGTGAATATTCAGACCCAGGATATACTATTAAACAGGTTTTTGGAGGGGTTTGTTTGATTTTTTTGTTTTGTTTTGTTTTTGAGACAGAGTCATTATGTAGCTCTGGGTGTTCTAGAACTTGCTCTGCAGACCAGGGTGGACCCAAACTCACAGAGATCCACCTGCCTCTGCCTCCCCAGTGCTGGGATTAAAGGTGTGGGCCACCATGCCCAGCTATTGGTTTTTAAAGTGTCTGTTCCAATCTCCATTTCGAACATTCCAACTCCTACATGCTCCAGTGGTTTCTTCCAGAAGCTGTATTGTTTTATCTCCCGTGTTTAGACATGTAATTCTTCTGCTGTTGATTTCCATATATGATGTGAGGCAGGAGGCAAGATTCACTTTCCTATCTGAGAGTCCTCCTGCCCTCGAGGCACTGGTCCACCCACAGTGCTGTGCATCCAGTGACTATATATGGTTCTCCTTCTAGATGGTTCCATCTTTCCCACTGGTCTGTTTTTCTGCTCTTGAGTCAGTGCCACACTATCATAATTCCTAAAGATTTTATGATGCATCTTGACAAGTGGGATCATAATTCCTACAGATGTGTTCATCTTCCTCAGGGTTGTCTGGGCTATTTCTTGGTCCTTTGCAATTTTATATACATTTCAGAACATCTTAGATCCCCAGAAAACCCTGCTGTATTCTGGTTTGGATTTGCCTGAGTATAGAAACCACCTAGGGCACCGTCTGTGATTTGATCACTTACAATCTACATACATGGCATTTCTCCCCGTTTCCTTAGGTCTTGTTAATACTTCATTGCCTTTCATTGGCAGAACTTGTTGTCTCACTGACAGTGCCCACGCCCAGTCCTTTAATGTCCTGCTTGTCACCGCAGACAATAGACATAAAACCATGGACTTACAACTCACGCTCACTAGGATGGCCGCTCTCAAAGGAAACAAGCAACAAGTGCTGGCAATGATGTGGACAAACTTAAGGCCCTTGGGTGCTGGGGCCAGGTGTGATAGTGCACATCCTTGATTCCACCATTCGGGATGCAGAGCCAGGAAGACTTCTGTGAATTCAATGTCATCTTGGTCTGCATAGTTCTAGGACAGAAAGGGCCTCAGAGTCAGACTCTTTCTCAAAATAGATAAAATAAGATAGAACACATTGTTGGGGGTGGAGATATAGCTCAGTGGTAGAGTGTTTGCCTTGCATGGCCATGGTCTTGGATTCAATCTGATCACCGCACAAAGCGATAAGAATAAATAAATTAGTTAAATTAATTAGAGGTTTCTCAGTAGAGAAAACTTGCTGCACAGGCCAGATGACCTGAGATCAAAATCTGGGATGGAAACAGCCCTATTTGATGGCATGCATCTAAACAGCTCTATTTGATGGTATGTTACCCCAGCATTTCTGGAGGGGGCTGAGAGGTGAAGTGGAAGTGTCCCTTGGAGTGTGAAAAGTGACAGAAACAAGAGAGACCGGACCCTGCCTCAACAAGGTAGAAGGGAACCAATTCCCAAAAGTTGTTCTCTCATCTTAGGCCATTGTGTGTGTGTGTGTGTGTGTGTGTGTGTGTGTGTGTGTGTGTGTGTG